>CABHPH010138702.1:0-11399 GCA_902168325.1 Peromyscus nudipes | reverse complement strand
GAGAGAGAGAGAGAGAGAGAGAGAGAGAGAGAGAGAGAGAGAGAGAGCCTACTAGCCACTAGCCACCAGGAGAAAGAAAGTCCAACCATGTTTTCTGGCCTGAGACGTACTGGGCCTGAGCCAGGGGCTCTGTATCCCCACAAGCAGTCTGGCTGCTTGCAGCTATGGACGTTTGCAGTGCAGCTCTGGCTGCATGTAGTCCAGATCACTTGTAGCTCCAGCCAATCTGGGGGCCTGTAACCCCTGGGCTGTAAGGCCACCAATGTTTTTTTTTAATGAATTTGTGCCCCATGCTGTGTGCCAAATGTAGATGAATTTCTAAGCAGTCTTATTAAATAGAGAACATGGAGCCATATATAGGGGTGAAAGCCTCAGAGATCAGGGAAATAGTGGGAGCCACCAACCACCTTACCACACCAGCTCTGTATCTTCTAAAAATGTGAGCTACTTCCTGTCTAACCTGAGCCTTTATTGCCTTGCTCTTCTGCCCTCTCATTGGCTCTTAGACCAGCTACCTCATTTCTTTATCATTGCCTGTCTGTAAAGACCTCCAGGTCTCTATGGTTGATACTGGGATTAAAGGCGTGTGTCACCATACTTGGCTCTGTTCCCAGTGTAGCCTTGAATACACAGAGACCCTGTCTGCCAAATGATAGGATAAGGGCGTGTGCTACCACTGCCTGACTTCTGTGATAAAGGCTTGCTATTTCCTCTGAGCTCTAGGCAAACTTTATTTATTAACATACAAATAAAAATCACCACATTTCAGCACAAATAAAATATCACCACAAAAATGTTCTGGAATTACTTTGAAAGTTCTTCAAATAATTGAACGACCCAACGTCTACTACAGATTCACTTTACTTTGTTTTATTTTTACCATCTATAACCTAGATATGACAATACTAAATTTTTCCATTATTTTTGTTTCTATAAATGTTCTATATATTTATACATTGTTCCAACAAATATGACAGAAGCAACTATTTTGTGCCAATCACAGCACCTGAGATAATACAGTATGCAAGGCATAATTTTTCTTGCCTGGTGATCTGAATTTTCTCTAAGAAATATTGAAAATAAATACTATATCTATAAGTAAGTTGATAAATGTTTTCTTAGAAATTTTGTATGTGCTACATACAAACAAGAAATGGAGAGTGGTGGTCAGGATCACTTGGGCTGGGAAGTAGTCGACATTTTAGACTGGTGCTCAGGGTAAACTTACTAGAGGGTTTCACATTTGCACAAAGACTTGGAGAGTTGAAAGTGATAGTTAAGTGGATATTTACATTAAAAAGTATGTACTGAATCTGTGTAACTGTAAGCTGGAACTGAGTGAAGAAGGGATCCAGATAGTAGGAAGAGGAGATATCACAGATGAAAATCATAGTGAACTTATTTTTGATGAGAGAGTCCTCTTATCTGAATTTGTGTCCATTGTCAGGGCATGTGGTATCATAATATGCATTACCAACAGACTTTGGTGGCCATGCTTTTTTTGGTCCTTGCTATTTATAGACCACATGATCCCACTCCTTGACTGCCTTAAAACATTTCTTGCCAGATGCTGAATATTTCTTGCATTTCCAGAACATTGGAGTTTATTGAAGCTTAGGCTTCACATTTACAACTTCACACAGTTATGTCTTAGAGAAAATGACTCATTCAACTTTGTCTAAATGCCCCAACTTTGTTTTTAAATATAAGTAAGAATTTTCATAACACCTTAATCCTTGCATTCTGCATGCAAGAAAAAAAAAGCATTTATTAGAGGGAAAATACTGAGGTTTCTCTGCAGCTGAAGAAGTAGATATTACTTTTGTGGACCCCCATCTTCTGACTACTTGCTTGGATGGCTAAACCAATTCTTTATGTAAATCAGTACAGGCAGGATTTTTGTGAGGATCTCTCTTCTCAATGGTGGATCTTTCAAATACATTTACAATTTTGTATCTTGGAGGAAGTGATGGGTTAGTCAAACCAAATACTAAAATTCTTCAAGGTAACTCTTCTTAGTGTCCCAGTGAAAAACATGCAATTTCTTTTTAATGACCACATGATCTGTTCCACATATTTCACCTTGCTATATTTGTAGCAAGATTAGTTTTTAAATTTTCTTGTTCTGATTTTTCTGTCTGATTCTTACTCTAAATTTGGCAACAGTGGCCAAAAATAGATATGTCACAGCAATAATCAGATGCACTCTTGATAATTTTAGTGTAATAATCGCTTTCACTAAAGACATCACAAGAGAAAAGAGATCATCAGAAATATCTGACACTGAATTTGTTCTCTAACCACTTCAAATATAAAGAATTTTCTAAGAAATGACCCTAGACTTCTATTTTCAAAATTCTTTGCTAATGATCTTATATAATTGTGTTTTCTAATTACTTGTTGATACTCTTGTTCCCCTAACCTATTAATTAGGTTACCGAAAAACATTTTATTTTCTATAACTTTGGAGATATCATATCAGTTAAAGCTTAATAAGTACCAAGCATAAGCAACAACAAAAATGGATTTCTTGCACAGATATCAACTCCAGAGATGGAAATTATAAAAAGATAAAATCACTTTAAAAATATTACTGTGAAGAAAATAAAGAGATTGAGTAAAATGAGGGAAGGAAGGGATGGTGCTTTGGATAGAGTCATGGGAAAAGCTTCACTAAGGGAATAATATATAGAATTTATCTAAGATGAGCAGTTAGTAAGATACTACCTGACAAGGATGATGATTTCAAGGGAAAGAAAAGAAAAGGCATTGAGGACAGAAAGTGCTTGCATGTCTCTTGGACAACTAAAAAGCCCTGACTTGTCTGGTGTGTAAAGAAGGAATGCAGTGTCCTGAGGATGTTATAACATGGGTTCTAACAGCAAGTTTAATCATAAAAATCTAGGAAAAGACAAGATGATTCCAAGGTAAAATGGTGCCAAGCAGGAATATAAATAAATTATAGATATTCTTAAATCTCAAAACAATTTTCTAAATGAGTAATCCCTGTGGTTGGCAGTAGAGAATGGACAGTGACACTTTTCATAAATTCTTGAAAGAAAGCATGCTTATGGAAAGCATATGTAATTTTGACATCATGGCAACAGAAGCTACTGTCTCATCCAAAGTTTCTTCATGGCATTTTTTACCTCTGAATTCCTCAATGTGTAGATCAAGGGGTTCAACATGGGTGTGACAATTGACTCAGATACAATCATTGCCTTGTCTATGGAGTAGGTTGACACAGGCCTCACATACAAGAAAATGCATGGCACAAAAAACAACACAACCACTGTAAAATGAGAACCACAGGTAGATAAGGCTCTCCTTCTTCCTTCAGAGGTATGAGTTTTCAGAGAACACAGGATAGTTATGTAAGAGGCAATTAGAATAAGGAAGATGGCCACACACATCACTCCACTGTTGAAGATGACAATGAGACCCAGGGTATGGGTGTCCATGCAGGCCAGCATCAGTAACTGAAACAAATCACATAAAAAGTGATCTATGATATTGGGGCCACAGAAAGGTATCTGATACATGAAAAGAAGCTGAATGGTTGCATGTGCAAATCCTCCTACCCAAGCTCCCCCCAACAACATGTAACACATCTGAGGACTCATGATGGTTATGTAGTGCAGAGGTTTACAGATGGCTACATAGCGATCATAGGCCATCACAATGAGGATGATAATCCCCACACCTCCAAAAAAATGTGCTGCGAAGAGCTGGGTCATGCATCCTTCAAAAGAAATGATAGTCTTCTCAGAAAGGGAGTCTACAATCAGCTTTGGGGCAATGACAGAAGAAAAGGTGACATCTACTAGGGACAAGAATGTGAGGAAAAAGTACATTGGTGATCTCAAACTCTGACTTGTGATCATGGTCACTATGATGAGCACATTTCCCAACACCATGACCACATACATGATGAGAAACACAGCAGCAAGCAGTTTCTGAAGTTCTGAGTTCTTTGTAAGACCCAAAAGAATGAACTCTGTCACATTGTGATTTCCCATTTATCTTGTTTTAGGTGAATTCCAACTGAAACTTGTAAATCCTAAAAAAAACAAACAAAAACACCACATATGTTTGTAATTAGTTGTTGTTTGCAATTTTGTGTTTCTAGCCACCAAGGGAACATACATGTTTTAGTTCATTTATTCTTCCTCAAAGTTTTAGGTGCCAAAAATTGTACAATATAAAGTATTGTTTAAAAGTTACTTAGTTCATGTTTTCTTGGTGACTTTTCTCCAGTTTTAATAAACTTGATCCATTTCTCCATCTCCCACCATTTGGGATGTTATTATGATGCAATGTTCTGTGACACCTATTTCTTTTCTAGCAAGATTACTGGATTTCTCTTAGAAAGATAAAGGCATTGAGGACACACAGCTAAGACACCTAGCTATATTAGCAAACCTAATGTAAGACCAGTGTAAGACCCTAATGTAATGTCACCCAATGTAAAGACCTAATGTAAGGGCAGTGCTTTTTAGCTTGAAACCAAACACTTTCTATCAATAATGCTTCCCTAGGTCTTTTTTGTCAGCTTATTATTTAGCACTCACAGCATTAAGGATTGGACATTGGCTATATTAAGAGATTGTCATCATCTTCAGCAGCTTGAATACTTTACCCATTGAACTGCTTTACATGTTTGTAGTTTTATCAATATGCACTGCATTATATTTCATATCCCCTGAAAAAAATTTATTTATTTTTGAGACAGTGTTTTACTATGCATCTCTAGTTGGCCTGGAACTCACTATGTAGACCAGGTTGTCCTCAAAATCCTTCCTTTTTCTCCTGAGCATTGGGATTAAAGATATGTACCACCACACATGGCCTTCAAAGAGAAATTCTTAAAGGTTTTTACTTTTTCACATTTCTCATACTTTCTAAGAAATTAGTATGAAAACAATAGTTTTCAATATACTTCAATACATTTTATACATTCAAAGAAAATTACAAGTTGTGTGGCATATGTAATGCTCATATTGGCTAATCTTCAAGTGTCCATCATCATTTCCCTAAGGTCTTTTGAGACATGCCTAAGCATATTTAGAAATATGAATATTTAGACATATTTAGAAATTTTAGACAAATGGAGAAATAAACAATACCATGAATTTCCAGTTTAGTTCTCAATGACTGCTCTAGCAGTACTTTGTGCTATTTCCTTCAGTGTGTGTCACTGAGGTAATACATTTTCATTTTATTTTTATTGTATGAGTGTGAGTGTTTTACCTGCATCAATATATGTCCTCTACATGTGTTCATTGACTTCAAAAGCCCAAAGAGGGAGTGAGAAGCCCAGACTGGTGTCACAGAAGATTATGATTAACCATCTGAGCACTGAACCTGAACCTGGGTCTTCTGCAAGATCAGCAAATGCTCTTAAGTGCTAAGCAATCTCTCCAGCTCCAAAGTAGCACTTAACATGACTATTTTAATGAAGTTGAGGATAATTTCAATTCATGTTTTTTAATGTTTCTTTGTTGTCTTTTTCTATCCCAACTTTCCTTGAGGATTTATGCAGATAAGTGCCTCATAATCTTTTTAGCTATGACCTGTTTCTTTAGGAGAGAGAAAACTAATAAGCTTCATGTCAACATTACTAACTGAAATAAAGAAATGTAAAGGAAAAAATGACTTAAGGCTCCATGCACGATTGTGGTGAAGAGAAATGAGGGATTATCCCCATGAGATGAGCGACAATAACAAAGGCCTCCAGGTGGGACGAAGGGACAGTTTGTAGCACAGAAGAAAGTCATTAACACCAGGATGTAAGTGTTTTCTTCAGTAGCTCTCAGATGTATAATTTATTAGCACAGTTTTATTCTTTTAACTGTGCAATTTATCTAGAAATACTGAATTGCTGATTAATAACATAGATTTAAAAATCTTAATATTTGTTCAAATAGCAGTCACTATGACTATATGAGAATTTGCGATTTTAAATATCGGTTATTTCAATAACACTTTAATATCTTTGTTAATTAGTGTACGTGTGTAGATGTACAAACACACAGATTAATGAAATTGACTTCAGTAGTCCTGAAAGAAAACCTTAAAATAGAATTTTAGAATCAATTCTATGAATAATCACCTGTGAGTCAATTTTAACCTAGTCTGCTTCTAAAACAGTGTTATCACTAATACAGTAAACAGCTGTTCTTTCTGTGTTTCCTTTTATTCTTTATATCCATTTAGTTTATAAATTATACCATTTTAATCTTCATTATTATTATATATTACAAAACACTTTTCAGAAAACATTTCACATAGTAAAGACTGCATCTATTGTGTTTTCTGTAAGTAAGTTCATTAACAGACTCAGAAACCACCACATAGTGAGCATTCATTTCTAGTTGTAAGTTGATTGTACCATCTTCAGGGCAACCGAGTCAGTAATGTGCTATGCCCTAGCTTTTGAACTACAGGAAACCTATCTGTGGATGGTATTTCTTTCTCAGTTCTAACAGTACGTGTATGTGTGTGTGTGTGTGTGTGTGTGTGTGTGTGTGTGTATGTGTGTGTGTGTGTTTGTGTGTGTGTGTGTGTGTGTGTGTAAGTGAGCTATTTTTTCTCTAGATAAAATTTTAGAGCCTACACAGTCTATGAGACATTGTAATCATTCAGGAGCACAGCTAAATTTCTATATCCCTGTAATAAATGTCTATATATAGTAAATAATTATATGTAATATAATTATTATATAATAAATATTCCATCAATTCCTTTTTTGTTTCATGAAACTAAGGAATTTTTATTAGAAGCAAAGGTAACTTCATTAGGGTTAAAGGGATCATGAAATTATAAAGTATAAAACCAATGTAAAGGAAAATGAACTTTGCCATCCAAAGCAGCTGCTACATCATTGCAATCATCAAATGACTGAAGCTGAGCATTACTCAATCTACTATAGCAACCTTCATCATCACAGGCACTGTAATAATTCTCACAAGTAGAAACTATTACATTTAATAGCTGTGTTTTTTTACAACATATGAATTTCACAAATGAAATAATCTCTAAATGAAAACACCTAGTCTTACATAGTATTGAGTAAGTATTATCAATGTCAACGGTAATAACATATCCCATTTTTTCTGTTATTAAAAGGTAATAATGACAAAAAGAAAAAGTGACCCAGGAGGCCTAAAATTAGGAGAAAACTGGCACACATCTGTAATACCAGCACTGGGGTGAATGAGACAGATCCTCCTAATGCTAACCTGGCCTATGTAATAAGACCTGGCTCAGAAAAAAGTACACATAAAATAAAAATGAAAGAATATAAAATGAGAGAGAAAAAAAACAGAAGAGACACAAACATGAACAAGGCAAGAGAGAAAGGAACACAGTCTAGGAGAGGAACTGTTGGAAGACAGAGACTGAGGAAGGAAAGAAAGATTAAAATGAAATCAGAAAAAGTCCAAGTCACTGGTGCATTTCTTAGGGGCAGTCTTATCAGCATTTACTTCTCAGAATCTGGCTCATTTTTTTTTAAAGTAGTCTAAATGACACAAATACGTGAACTCAGGAAACTTGATCAAATCCAGGGTGGAATGAAAGAATGAGCAGAATTCTGTACTTAAACGTCCCGTGTTCTGTATATAGGAACAGAACCACCTACATATAAGAGAGGAATAGAAGCCAAAGTGCTAGTTCACCTTTAGATGAACACACACACTTGTATATTTCTTTTACAAATTGTGGGACTTTTGTTAGTATAAACTATATTTTTATTTGAAGTACATTGATTTAACAGCAATGGTACATTTTAGAATTGTAACAGAGTTTGGGGCTGGGAGCAAATTTATCTGTATTTTCAAATTCCTGGCATGCTATTGTTTGAAATTTTGGAACAATAAATCAGCATGTCTAGTAATTTTTATAAGTTTCAAAATTATGAAAGGTTCAAATATATTTCTAACAGTCTTTAGACCTTATTATTTGGGTAAATAAGATTCATCTTCAAAAAATAAAATACACTCATTAAGTAGTTCTACAGAGAACTACAGCTTACAAGAATATTCAAACATTGAAAAACAGTTTAAAAATTTGATCTCCCAGTAAAGCAATAATCCATTGTGGAATCACATATAGGGACTGTCCAACCTAGCTGTCCATGAACATGTGCGTGTATAACTAAAATATGGAACAAATATAAAATAGAACATTATTTCATTCTAAAGAAAGCTGAAATCACAAAATTTGCAAGAAAAATGGGTGGACTTCAAATGTAAATTATTAAGTGAGATCACCCAATCTCAGAAAGAAAATAACTGTATGCTCTCTCTCATGAAATACTCATCCAAATAATGAACTGCCTATTAAGCATTCTTTCTGCAGGTGTTTTCAGAAAAGAATGTAAAGGTTCTCGGATATGCCTCATTTAATGTATGATTATTTCATTTTTTTTCTTTCTTTTAAATTTCATTTTGTAATTTCAAACTGTCATTTCATATGAAATAAGCTTGTTTACAGTGTTCAAGCTTCAGTGAAATATTTACAGGTTATTGTTTTTGAGTGTGTGGGAAAACTTTGAGATCTGAAGTCACCCAGTTAATGATTCCTAGTCAAGTTCATAGACCTAAATACTAAAACAAAATATTTAAAATATTTCATAATTCTATGGGTCTAATAGTAAATAATCTACCTATGTCACTAGGGGATCTATGTTCACTCTAATTAAGAACAATTGCTAAAGAAGTATGCAAATGGAGACTTACTAGTTCAGTTCATGTTCTTTTTCTATTTCCTATTGATTGTGTTGGTGGAATGGTTTTGTTTAGCTAGAGGAACGTCATAAATTTATATTCTCCTCCTGTGTCTGCCCCCGAAAGCAAGAGCATGGTGTATTCACATGAGACCTAGACTTGCTGCATCCAGGTGGATCTCTTGAGCATTGCTACACACTAATGAATGTGCTAATTCAGAATGCAAAACTTTTCCATTCACCAACTCCAGTAAGAGTGTGTTCTCCAAGGTTGGGGGGCTACGGGGTGTGGGATGTTGTTGAGAACTTCCCTGGGGCCAAAACAATATGCTTTTCCCCAGCAGAAATCGTCATAATAACCATTTACTGTGTTTTTTCCCTTCTTTTTGATTTGAGCCTCAAATACCTGATATCATCAAAATTACAGGGATTAGAATATATGAATTTGTAGTGAACTGAGTCAAAGTTAATCTATAGATTCAATTTCTCAGCAAGAGACATTTGAGACCAGAAATTTCCTCCTAGAATCAGAAAAAAAATTCACCTAGGTTCAAATTATGCTGAAATTATTCCCAATTTCTATAACATGCATATTGAAGTAATGGTTTACCATGTTTAAATCATAAATCAATTTAAATCCAAGTGATGCCCTGTGTAACTAGCATGGCTTAATTCTAATACACCCAGCTTTTTCCTTATCTTATTATTCCACAGTGCAACACACCCCACACATGATACCATGGCAAGATAAAATGACCATAACAAGGCTTGTAAATAAGTTTACTTTTTATTCACAGGGTTTTAGTTTTGAAATAGCCAAACTGCATGCATATAGGGAACATTGAGGGATAAATGCCAGTATCTTTAGCAAATGGCTTCCAGACTATCCTTCTATTGTTCACTATCCAATCCTGATGCTTACTAACATCTCTTCAGCCTTCATGGACACCATAATCATTCAGTGAGTAATATTTCTTCTGTTATATTATTTTTTTATTTTCTCATTGTGTATGTTACACACACACACACACACACACACACACACACACACACACATATCTGTATACCGCACAAC
The DNA here is from genome assembly GCA_902168325.1 of Peromyscus nudipes. Taxonomy (NCBI): domain Eukaryota; kingdom Metazoa; phylum Chordata; class Mammalia; order Rodentia; family Cricetidae; genus Peromyscus; species Peromyscus nudipes. The sequence continues at coordinate 1,596 of CABHPH010138702.1, read as the reverse complement.
AACATTCTCTTTCTGGGCAGGATTCTCAGAGCAGCTTATTAACAGTAATAAACTGAATTGAACACATAATTAACAAGAGCTATAAGGACACACACAACTTTTCTATGAGAAGTGTTCTGGGTCTCAGTTGCAAATTTTAGAAATAAACTGTCAGAATAAAGAAGTGTCAATTCAAAGTTCACCATTACCCCCAAAGAATGATAGAAACAGGCTTCCAATCCTAGCACTTGGGTGGTGAAGATAGGAGGACCGAGAATTAAAAGCAGTTATATCGTTTAAGGTTACTGTGAGTTACATGAGACATTATCTTCAATAATTGTACATCAAAACCAGGCTATACCAAAACACTTAAATTTCTGGCCATAGAAGAACTATAGGTATGGCTACTTTGTTGTTGTTCAGTTGGTTGATTTTTTGCTTTTTTTGAGTCAGGGGTTTTCTGTCAAGCCCTGTCTGTCCTGGAACTCACTTTGTAGATTATATTGGCCTTTAACTCACTGAAATCCACCTGCCTCTGCATCCCTAGTGCTGGAACTAAAAGTGTGTACCACCAATGCCCAGCTCAGCCATTTTCATAAAATATTCTAAAATGAAAATTGAGGAATAAATCATGGTAATAGAAGTAAACATTTCCATATTGCAAAATGTGAATATACTGTCAATTTTGCTCATAACTGTTCTATTTCACCCTTATTCTTCATTTAAAAAATAAAATTTATAGAAGCAAAGAATAGAATGTTGGCTTCCAAAATCTTCAGCGAGTGAAGCAGGCTGGAAAGGAGGAGATAGATGATATAGGACAAAAGATACTAGTTTGACAGAGGATATATATTCCTCTGTTCTTTTGTGTGGTGGTAACAGTTCTTATCACCATAGAATTTAAGGTGGCAGGTTTTAAGTCAAAGTGGTTATTCATTCGGTTGAAAATTTCACAGGACTCATCTTCAACATTCACTGCCTCTTTATTTTGCTCTGAAAAAAAGTAGAAAACTAAACATTGCTGTGTTTCAACTGAGAATTTCAGCTCTCTAACCCATGTCCTAATGGTCATGTGTTTTCAGGTCAGCCATGAATTCAGTAAAACACTAAATTCAAGACTTAATTATAGCAATGTAACATCTTTATTTATGGCCCTTCCTATAATTACTAAAATTCTTCCACTTTATGATAAGTGGCTGCCATTGAAAATATGCTTCCAGGCCATATTAAGACTGAGATGGAGGAGACCTATCTGCCTTCCTGGGCTGCTGCTCTGGTAGGAAGGAGAAAATGCCTGGTGCCTCTTTGTGCCAGACATTAGAGCACTATTATGGTGAACAAATACTGTGGGGTATGGGAGAGAGAGTGAGACAGAGAGGCAGATCTGAAGAGGTGAAGGTGATGAGGAGTGGGATGAGGTAGGTGACTTACTCACCACCCGGGGCCATGGTGATGTCTGGGCCTAGGCAACTGCCAAAGTCCATGGCTGGGTCCATGGCGCTGCTGCAGCTGTGGTCTCTGTTGATGTCTGTGGTTTCTATTACCACTGATGATGGACAGAATAGTGCTGCACAGAGTTGGTCCCACCCCTCACTGGCTGCAACACTAGAGAGAACT
>CABHPH010138701.1:33975-55052 GCA_902168325.1 Peromyscus nudipes | reverse complement strand
CCCCAGCTCATCCACCCCCACCTCCCACTCATTCACACCCACTCTCACCCCTCTCCCCCACCTTCCTCACCTCCCCCACCCCACTCACGATAGGACTGAGGGAGACATCCATGAGAGCAACTCTTAAAGCCTGGTCCCCAGGTTGGGTCCCTGGGGACCGCTGCTTAGATCAGAGAGCAGCTCATTTACTGCAAGGCCTCTGCATCTCCAAGTCATTGCTTTTACCATATTAAAAGATGGTTGAAAAGGTTAAATGTTTTTGTTTAAAAAGAAAAGCTGGTCTCTCCTATAATCTGCTGTATTATGCTACACTGAGAATGCTTTCTTTGAAATGTCTGTAGAGCTTTTCATTACGGATTTTCAGAGTAATTCATAAACAGGAATTAAATGACTGCCAACTGCTGTGTGGTCCAAGAGGACAAACACAATCTACAGAGGGGGACTTAGAAAGCAGAGGGCTGGTCTGTGGCTTCTAGCAATGGGTCCAGCACGTGGGACAGCAAAGTGTGGCTGGTGCAGTCACTCTGAGGTGACTCTGCAGGTGTCAGCTTGAGATGGTGGCTTCTCAACTCCCACACAGACTCCTAATAAAATGCTGCTTTCAAAGGGAAAGTCACTGAGTGGATAAACCCAGTGGGAGAGGTGCGCCTGAGGCCTTAATAATTCTAGGAGTGAGTTCACTGCTGTGGGCAGAGCCCAGGCACCCTGTCCCTGCATCAGAAGAGAGAGCTCATGAGTTCAGCGGGCTGGTGAGGGAGGCTTGGATGTGGCATTCTCTGGCTGCCAAACACCAGCCCCCACATAATTCTGATTTCCCTTGCCTCCATCCCCCGAGAAGACTAACAAAACAATGCCCCATTCAACTGTTTCTGTGGAAAACATGGACTTTGTTTATTACAGTACTACTTCCGACTGGTTAGACCCGTGACAGGGGCGTAGATCAGTGGCAAACTGCTCACCTAACACGCAAGGTTCAACTTCAATCCTTAGCACTCCCAAAAGAAAAAGCATGGTGCGTAGCTCACACCTCACCTGCATCTGACCTAGAGAGAAAGATGAGAAGTAAACACAGTCGTAGCCCTTATCCTGAGGGTGTACAGTTCAACAGCTGTGAGAATCAGGAGTCACAGACAACAGCAAACCCTATACACATGGTTTTTCCCTAAACATACATGAGAAACTTTCATTTACAAATTAGACACAATAAGAGGTTAATAACTATAATAAAACAGAATGATTGTAATATATGCATGGTAAGGGCGGAGGACATAGCTCAGTTAATAGAGTGCTTGCCTAGCATGCACAAGGCCCTGGGTTCAATACTAGCACTAAACAACCAACATGGTGGCAAATGCCTGGAATCCCAGCACTTGGGAGGTAGAGGCAGGAGGATTAAGAGGTGAAGAAACTGGGCCTATGAGATGGTTCGGTGGGTAAAAATGCTTGTTCCACAAGCCTGACAACCTGAGTTTGGTCCCTGAGAGGAAGGGAGCAAGATTCCTGTCAGGAGAGATCAATTCTACAAGCTGTCCAAATGGCCACCTCTACACACATATCATGTACCTACACAATAATAGTAAATAAAAATGAAAAGCATTCAAGGTCCTATTTACCTACGTAATAGGTTCAAGGCTGGGCCGGGCTACAGGAGACCTTGTCTCAAAGAAAAAAAAAAATGAACATAAGCATGTGTTGCCACAACCATCAATCTGATTGCACAAATGCCTATTAAGTGACTAGTGGGCAGGTACTGTATACAGCATGGGTACGCTACACAAAAGAATGGTTAATCCTTAATGGGACAGTGTGAGACGTCATCATACCACCCAGAATGATGTACAATTTAAAGCTTACAAACTATTAGCGTCTGGAATTTTCCATGTGATATTTTCTGACCAGAGTTGACCACAGGTAACAGAAACCATGGAAACCATGGATAAATGGGGAAGCTATTAGCAAAGACAAATCTAGAGGCAGCGTGGGAGAGGGAGGGCTCTGAGTGACATGAAAAACCCTGAAGGAAAGAGGGTAGACCGAGTCAAAGGCAGATGCTTTGAGAAGATGCCTGGGTCTGGAGACAGGAGCCTATGCTGTTTGAGACGGGTGCTGATGCAGCTATTCAGCAGAAGCCCCTCCAATGACCTCCCTGTCATACGCCTCCCAGAGCCAAACAATAACCATACGAGTGACAACCTCTTGGGGGAACACAGCTAGCTGGTCACAGGTGGTCAGTAGCTGTCAACAGGAAAGGCACAGGGGGCTGTCATGTCAGAAAAACAGCTCAGAAGAGCCCCAGCTCCTATCTCTTCTGTAAATAGCAGGTGCAGAACCACTCACCACACTTCCCACCAGCTCAGTGGCCAACAGGTGTTCCTGGTGCTGCAAATCTGACCATGCTCCTGAGCCGCACAGGGGCCAATGGGAAAGACTGGACCAGTCAGAAGACAGACCAAGAAGAGAGCAGACCAATGAGGGAGAAACCAATGAGGGAGCCTGACTAGTGAGGAACACGAACAATTACGGAGAGAGGCCAAGAGAAGGCACAATGAGGGAGACTCATCAAGGAAGAGGAAAGAAGGGGGAGAGGGAGGGGGAGAGGGAGGGGAAGAGGAGGGGGAGACAGAGATGGGCAGAGAGCAAGATTCACAATGAGAAACTGGCCAATGAAAGCCACCGAGTCCCCTCTGGCCCCTGCGCGGTGTCTGGCTGTGATTCTGTCTCTGAATCTCAGGTTCTCTCATCACGCGTGGGTCAGGGTGTCATCTGGAGCAAGGTGCAGCTGCCCTCCTCTTCAGAGCCAGCTGTAGGCGGAACGTGTCCACCTTGCATGAGCAGCAGCTCACCCTGTGGGACAGAGTAAGAAGCCATATGGGTTTCCTGCATCCAGACAACTAACTTGGACCTCAACCTATGGACCAGCACCACCCCCACCTCTCACTGTGTGTGTGTGTGTGTGTGTGTGTGCGCGCGCGCGTGCGCGCGCGTGCTCTACTCCATCTGGCAAAGAGATAATCAGATTCTCCTAGGAGACCAGTGACAAACAGCGAGAGAAGGAGCCAGCAGCTCCCTGGAAAGTCCATTGCCTGGTGAGGACTCGGGTCAGTAGCAAAGAACAGTTCAGGCCGCTCACTGGCTCCTGCCTGCAAAGCAAACTTTGCGAGCGAGCATCAGTGTCTCGGGTCACTAGGAGCTGCCCTCTCCAAAGGCAGCAGCTCCCCAGATGGTGAGTTTGTTTTCTTCCCAGATTATTGATACATGTTTGGATAGTTCTTGGTGTTTCCTGGAAACCAAAACGTGAATCGAGGAAGGAGCTATTCTGCTGAGCAGTGAGCAGAGTAGACAGTCTGAGGGAAGATGGTGGCATGTCTGGCCATAGCGATGGGCGTACATCAATGTCAGGAGACCATCTTGTTACGGCAGTGGGGCAAGTCTGTGTGCATCCGTGATTGTGTGGTAGTGGGAGGGGGTAGATCTGTGTGTCTATGTATATCTGTGTGTGTTTGTCTGCTTGTAGTGAGGTGTGTTTCCACGTGTGCTAGTGTGGGGAATGGGAGTCTCTGTGTGTCCATCTCTGTGTGTCTATTACGCTAATGTAATATTACATTATAGCTATTCTACTGTCAAAGTAGAGCACACAGAGATATGTGTGGCTGTGTCAAGAACAGAATGTGTAGGAACAGCAGTTCTCGGCCTGGGGGTCATGACCCCTTTGTGGGTTCAAACAACCTTTTCACGGGGGTTGCCTAAGACCATTGGAAAACCCAGATATTTACATTGCAGTTCATATCAGTAGCAAAATTAAAATTATGAGGTAGCAACGAAAATAGTTTTATGGTTGGGGTCACCACAATATGAGGAACTGTATTAAAGGGTCAAAGCGTTAGGAAGTCTGAGAACCACTGTGCTAGAAGTTCAAACTTGCACTTTTCAATTTTTAAAAGTTTATTTTATGTGTATGGGCATTTTGCCTGTATGTATGTTTATGTGCCATGTGAATACAGTGCCCATAAAGGCCAGAAGAGGGTGTTGAATCCCCTGCTTGTGAGCTGCTGGGAACCAAACCCTGGTCCTCTGGAAGAACGATTAGTGCTCTTAACCTCTGAGTCGTCTCTCCAGCCCCCAAATTTGCATTTTAAAGAGTCAACAATTTATGATACACAGATAGGTGTAGAACCAGGTCTTCAGGTAAATGCAAATGTTAGATGTTTCTTTGTTTTGATTCACACACTTAAAAATGAATTATTTTATTTTAAGAATTTTTATTCTAGGGGTTGGGGATTTAGCTCAGTGGTAGAGCGCTTGCCTAGCAAGCACAAGGCCCTGGGTTCAGTCCTCAGCTCTGAAAGAAAAGAAAAAAAAAGAATTTTTATTCTAGAAAATAGCAAGCACACATAAAAATAGATAATAAAATGAATACCGTGTCTTGTCATTATCATTATTACCTTTCCCCAGCTGCACTCTGCCCCCACCCCAACTTCTTCCCTTTTTTTTTTTTTTTTTTTTTTTGAGACAGGGTTTCTCTGTAGCTTTGGAGCCTGTCCTGGATCTTGCTCTGTAGACCAGGCTGGCCTCGAACTCATAGAGTGTGCCACCACTGCCCTGCTCAGTTTTCCTTTTTATTTGTGATGGATTTTAACAGCAAACATCAGAAGTTACAGCATCCCACTTAGAACATAAACTCTGGAGTGTGGATTCAGGACAAACAGTGTTCACTGCTTAGGATCTCATCGCCAGTTCGTGGTCAGATCTCCTGGTTCTCTCAACATTCTACTGTGTATTGCTTTGTTCCAATCCAATAGAAAATAGATTCACAGCTACTGCACTCACATGGCACATAAACATACATGCAAGAAAAACACCCATACACATAAAATAAACATTTAAAAATTAAAAAGTGCAAGTCTGAACTTCTAGCACAGTGAGTTTGTCTCAGTCTCTCTCCTCTGAAGGAGTTTTTCCCTCGACTTTTTCTTTCCCAATCCTGTAGGTTGAGAAAACCAGGACATTTGTCCTGTGTAAAGACCCCCATTCTGGAATAAGCTGACTGCTTCCACCCAATGTCATTTATCATGTCCCTCTGTCTCCACATTCCCTTGGTGTCTTAGGGTTTCTATTGCTGTGAAGAGACATTATGACCACAGCAACTCTTATAAAGAAAACATTTTTTTAAAAATTAATTTTTCATTTTTTTATTGTTGTTTTTTGAGATGGGGTTTCTCTGTGTAGCTTTTGGAGCTTGTCCTAGAACTTGTTCTGTAGACCAGGCTGGTCTCAGACTCACAGATATCCACCTGCCTTTGCCTCCTGAGTGCTGGGATTAAAGATGTGTACCACCACTGCCCAGCTATTCATGTATTTTATGTATATGAGTGCTCTGTCTTCATGCACACCAGAAGAAGGAATCTGATTCCATTACAGATGGTGGTGAGCCACCATGTGGTTGCTGGGAATTGAACTCAGGAAAAGCAGTCAAGTGCTCTTAACTGCTGAGCCATCTCATCAGCCCTAAAGAAAACATTGGGTTAATTGGGTTGGCTCGCTTACAGTTTCAGAGGTTCAGTCCATTATCATCATGGGGGGGGGAGCATGGCAGCGTGCAGGCAGACATGGTGCTGGAAAGGTAGCTGAGAGTCCTATATCTTGCAGGCAACAGGAAGTCGGGTGATATCCCGAGCACAGGAAACCTCAAAGCCTGCCCCCATAGTGACACACTTCCTCCAACAAGGCCACACCTACTCCAGTAAAGCCACACCTCCTAATAGTGCCACTCCCTATGAGATTGTGGGTCCAATTACATTTAAACTACCACTCTTGGCCAGCACTATGTGACCCCATGTGGCATAGTATCTAAAACCACCTCTCAGGAATATGCCCATGAGCTAGGAGTTTGGATCATAGACCCACATCAAACCATAAAAATCTAGGCATGTTGACTCATGTCTGTAACCCCAGTCTTGGGTGGGCAGAAACAAGAGGCCCAGGAAGTTCATCAGCCAGCCCATCTAACTGAATTGATGAGATTCAGTGAGCAACTCTATCTCAAAATACAAAGGTTGAGGAGGGGCTCATGAGCCCCCACCCTTAACCCAGGAGCTATTGACAGTTGAAGGCTGCAAGAGGAGAGAGTCAATTTTCTTTAAGGCCACTGTGCCTAGTAGGTTGACCATCCTCTAGTGGATGGCCCACACCCATGAGTATGTGGGAAGTACAAATTGGATTATTTAAAAAAAGAGGACATGAAATTGGGGGAATAAAAGGGTTAGGGGAAGAACATGAGTGGATATGATCAAAGTACATTGTATACATGCATAAAAGTCTAAAAATAATTAATAGAAATATTATATTAAAAATAAAATAGGGTTTGGAGAGATGGACCAGTGGTTAAGAGCACTCTGCTCTTATAGAGGATCTGGGCTTAGCTCCCAGCACCGAGTGACAGGCCACAATCATCTGTAACTATAGTTCCAAGAGATCTGACACCTCCATAGGCACTGGGCACACACTGTGAACAGACATACTATTATAAAAAATAAATCTTTAAAAAATTAATAAAATAAAGGTTGAGAGATGAAGGTGAAACACCTAACTTTGACCTTGACCTTCATAGGCATACATGTGCATGCTACACAAATATACTACACATGTACAACAATACATAGACATGCAAATTTAAAAAGAAGATAAAATAGGGCCTGGTGAGATGGCTCAGTGGTTTAAAGCACTTATTGATCTTGCAGAGGACCCAGGTTCAATTCCCAGAACCCACATGGTTGCTCATAACTGTCTGTAACTTCAGTTCCAAGAGCTCTGACTTGACCCTCTTCTATCCTCCAAGGACACTAGGCATGCATGAACATGCATGAAGTACACACACAATATGTAGGCAAAACATTCATACACATAAAAAATCTAAAAATAAAATTAAACAGTAAGAAGGATTAAGGAATAGAAGAAGGATTAACAATAGACTCTTCTTTCACTGGCCTTTGCTTTCAATGGCTTTGATATATATTTGTGTGAATTTGGTTAGGGTACAAAATATATTTCTTCTATTTAATAAAGACTATGGCAAAACAAACAAAAACAAAAACCTCTTAGACCCCCCCCCCCACGAGCTCTAACCTGTGTTTATAAGTAACCCTGATGGAAGGGTGGGGTGGGAGACTGGCGGTTTGGAAACGTATCAGAATGTTTGGAGTGGCAGCTGTCACTCAGAATAATCTCCAAGTCACAAGCTTCTGGACAGCTGCAGTGTGGAGCTTAGGCAGCCAAGCCCCAGCTGTCCCCAGCAGCTGCCTCGTTCAGCAGTGGAGAAAGGACAGTCGCACATCTCTGGGGCTTAGCACACTCCTGCCCCTCATGATGCCCCCTGGCCAGCTTGCCATAGGCTGTATATGGGTCCAGGACTTGCAGAGTCATTGCTGAGATCTGATACAGAGCTACTGACTGCCAAGGACATTAATAGGACAATTGGCAAAATGTGAATGGATTCTGAGAACTAGGTGTTTGTGACTTAGCACTGTGAATCTCTTGACTGTTTTAAATAGTAGAAGAAAATGTCCTTGTGTGTGGGAAAGGGGTATTAAAAAGTCAGGGTCAGGGAGGAGTGTCATGTTGACAAGTTATTTTCAAGTGATTCAGGACAAGCTTTTTAAAATCCTGCTTCTGCCTATCCTGCAACTTCATAATTGTTTGAAAATAAAAAAAATGACTCTATGCATGCCATATATGCAAGTGCATATTCATATATTCAAACCTGGTTGTATTATCCCGTTGAGACAATAATGCGCATGGATATTGGTGCAGAGATGTTGTAACACCAAAAATGAAAAATCAACCTATAAAATCTTACCTCTTTTAAAATTTCCTTTCCATATTAGTTGTTTTTTTCATTGCTGTGGCCAAATACTTGACAAACAAGTTAGAGGAGGAAGGTTTTTCTTTTCCTCTCTCTCTTTTTTTTTTTTTTTTTGGTTTTTTGTTTGTTTGTTTGTTTGTTTACAGTCTGAGGATCTAGAGTCCCTCCTGGAGGGGAAGTCACAGCAAGCAGTGGCACCATGGTGGTAAGAGAGTAAATCTGAGGCCTTACATATTGGAACAGGAAGCAGAGAGCAGACAGAAAAGGAAACTTAAGGCCCACCCCAGTGGCTACTTCCTTAAGAGGCTCCACCTCCTAAAGACTCTACAATCTTCCAGAACAGAGCCATCTGCTGGGGACCAAGTGTTCAGGTACTGGGGTCTGTGAGGGACATCCCACATTCAAACCACCATACTTGTATACAAGTAAAGGAAAAACGTATGAAGAAATCTACAGGAACGTCAATGGTTAATGTTAGTCAGGGAGACATCATTTTGTGAAGCTCCTCGATTTTGGTTGAACAATTGTAGCAGGCTTTCTTTGGGGCCACCAACCAGCTCCCAAATCATAACACAGAGACTTCTTATCAGTTATGAATGCTCGGCCTTGTCTTATGCTTGTCCCACTAGCTCTTACAACTTAAATTAACCTGTTTCTTTTCATCTACATTTTGCCTCGGGACTTTTTACCTTTCTTTCATTCTGTATGTCTTACTCCGTGTCTGTCTGTTTGGCAGCTGCCTGGATAACTGGCCCTGTGTGTCTCCCTCTTTTTCTCCCTCATTCTCTCTGCTCTCCTTGGACTTATTCTCTCTGCCCGCCAGCCCTGCCCATCGCTCTAATGCCTAGCTATTGGCCTTTCAGCTTTTTATTAGACCAATCAGGTGCCTCAGGCAGGCAAAGCAACACATCTTTACATCGTTAAACAAATACAGCATAAGCAAATGTAACGCACTTTTACATAGTTAAAGCAATATTCTGCAACATAAACAAATGTAACACATCTTTGCCTAGTTAAACAAATATTCCACAACAAACAATAACAATTTCTGAAGCTAAAGTAACTTGTTTCTCTAGAGCCCTGCCTTCCTCACTCTGCCTACCCCAGCAATGGCTACAGGAGAGATGCTCAGGATCACCTGACATTCTTTCATCCACCACTCACTTTATTTCCTTAATTCCCCCTAACAGCCACAGATCAAAAAACATTTCGTTCCCACTTCTCTTCCCCTTTTCTGCTCTATAACTCCCCCAGCCTATAAGCAGACAGCAGGCTCTGGGGTTCTTGGACTAGAGAGTGTGTCTCCATGGTCTTTCCCTGAATGAACCCCGGGCTCCAGTAGAGTAGCCTTGCTCATGTCTCTTCTTCTGGCTAGCCCTACAGTTATTGTTTCTGCTCTTGAGATTATGGGTGCTCATTTTTTTCTCTTGATTATTGGTATTTCCTAAATTTTCTTTCTTTTTTGCATATTTAAAAAATACTTTTTAAAATGTATATGGTTGTTTTGCCTGCATGTATGTCTGTGCACTGTGCGTGTGCCTGGTGCCTGCAGAGGCCAGAAGAGAGTATCAGATCCCCTGGATCTGGAGTTACAGACAGTTGTGAGCTACCATGTAGGTGCTGGCAATTGATCCCAGGCCTTCTGGAAGAGCAGTCACTGCTCTTAACCACGGAGCCATCTCTCCATCAATCTCCAAAATTTTCACAATGAACAAATATCTGGCTAATTTATTTACTTGAGTGCATGTGTGTGCATGTGTCAAATGCACACATACCCCTGTGCACACATGTATGTGCATGCTTGTGTGAATGTTGGGAATCAAACCCAGGACTTCGGTGAAAAGACACTATGACCAAGACAATTTATAAAATGAAGTATTTAATTGGGGGTTTGCTTATAGTTTCAGAGGTTTAGTCCGTGATCATCATGGCAGGGAGCATGGCAGCAGGCAGGCAGGTATGGTACTGGAGCAGTAGCTGAGAGCCTACATCCAGATCCATAGGCAACAGGCAAAGAGTGAGCCAGACTAGGCCTGGTGGGGGCTTTGAAACCTCAAACCCACACCCAGTGACGCACCTCCTTCAACAAGGCCACATCACCTAATCCTTCCCAAATAGTTCCACCAACTGGGGGCCAAATATTCAAACACATGAGTCAATGGAGGCCATTCTCATTGAAATCACCACAGGAAGTGCCCTAGCCATGTGATATACCCAGGATCATATTAAAAAGCAATTTTACCTATTGACATTAAATATTCAGGCCAATTATGAATCCCAAAACATTTTTTTTCTGATGGGAGGAAAAAATAAATCTATGCTTAAAAAATATAATTTAGCTAAGCATTTGTATACTTTTAATCCCAGCTCTCAGGAGGCAGAAGGCAGATCTCTGTGAGTCCAAAGCCAATCAAGGCTACAACAGTGAGACTCTGTCTCAAAAAAAAAAAAGGAAAAAAAGAAGAAAATTTAGAACGTAGGTTTTTAGAGTTGAACTAAATGCTTATTTATTCATTTTAATGTATACAAGAAGATTTATGAGTTAGCCCCCACTCCCTCCAGTATTTAACTCTTATTTGTTGCCCTAAATGCAAGCTGTGAGCTGAGTGAGCTGACGTGTGACTTCACAGTTGGTGGCACTTGTAAAAATAAGCCAAGCCTGCTGAGCGACCTAGGCATGACAGATACAAGCTGTAAGCCATGTACATCCCAGACACAGGAGAGCCAGGGCTGCCTCGGGCTCTGAGCCTGCTCAGTGCCTGGCCCTCGAGGGTGGTGGGCAGGGAGGGCACTCATTGGTTGAGGCTGTGGGCATCACTAATGCAGCGGCTGGCGCCTCCCCAGGAGCGGGGCGGGGCGGGCATCAAGGCTGAGCTGGCCTGGAAACTGGCCCACCAGATGGAAAGCGCGCGTCACACCGCGCCTCTCCTGGACTAAAGGCTCTTTATGCACAAGCCAGCCTGGCACTAGGAACACTGTATTCATTTTCTTGTCGCTGCCTAGCTGCCCCATCACATGTGCCAAGAGAGAATTAATGTCGCACAGCACGCAGACTGCCATGTCTTCGTGTTTTATTTTCTCCCAAACTCCCTCTCCTCCTGTATCAGGGCTGCCCAGGGACTGCTGGAGGCCATGCCTTAAGAACTTGCACTTGACGAAGAGACACATTTCCCTTTCACTGACGGAGGCAGAGTGCTTTCGGTCCTTCCTCTTCAGAGCTGAGATCAATTTCTAGGGTGTGCTGTGCCAGCAAAAGCCGCGCCTTAGTGCAACGAATGAAATCCCTTCTGCCTCCCACCACTCTGAGCTCTAAGGAGAGGGAGTGCTGTGCCTGGCGAAGCAGGAGTCTGCCACCAGTGAGCCACACAGGCATCGTGTGTTTGACACTGAAGGCTCCAAGGCCAACAGCACAAGTGCCACCTCGCTAGGTGTTTCCAGTTAAGGACCTAGGGGCCTAATATGCAAAAAAGCAAATATCTGAGTTGGAGATATGGTTCATCTGTTAAGAATGCTTTCTGTTCCTGCAGAAGATCTGGGTTAGGTTCCCAGCACCCACATCCATATGCTCACAACTGTCTGTAACACATACACACACACACACACACTCAGGAACATGTACAGACAAAAGAATTTTTAAAATGAATAGCATATGAATAAGCAGTGAGAAAATTTCAGGCCGAATAATTTGCATGTAATTCACAGCTGCTATGAGGAAAACCTGGTCCTTCCCAGGCCCTGGAACCTGCAGGTGGTGGGGTCTAGTGGCAGGAAGCTAGGTCGTTGAGGGGTGGGCCCTTGAAGGGGATATAGGGACACTCCTGCGCTCCCCACTCTCCGCTCGGGTGTCAGGAGGTGAACAGACCTCTTCTACCATTACCATCTAGGGGTCTTGATCGGGTTCATTTTCTCTATCAGTGAAAGAATTAAGGCGGGGGGGGGGGGGGGGGGGGGGGGGGCGGGCGGGCGGGGGGGGATCTCAAGTGCAGCAGATAGACCTGTGGGAAATCTCAGACACAGCAGGCAGAACCAGCTGGTAAAGAGAGGCTTTTATTAGTGGCGAGGAAACACACACACAGCTGAGGCACACAGAGAAGAAAAAGACACCCTGCAAAGTGTGTGTGTGTGTGTGGGGGGGCTCTTGGGAAGCTGAGGCCTGGTCTTCCCGGGAGGAATATGGTTTTACAGGTCTTCCTCCCCCAGTTTAGGGCTGGTCAGGTTGAACAAAGGCAGGAGGCTCATATGTCCAGTCCATGGGCAGGAGGCCCTTTGTTTGAAGCTGTCAGGCTTTTTGTCTGAGGTCAAGAGGGTGAAGGAGGAGTCAACTGTCTTAGAAGCACAGCATCTTTATTATCTAGTCATGGTCCCTCTTCTCGTCTATCAGGGAATCTAACTCGTAGTTCCTCATTACCACATACTCCCTGCCACAGTCTTCAGCCCTCACACAGCCCCCAAAACAGCAAAGCCAATGGACTGTGAGTTGAATCCCTAAAAACACAAGCCAGAATTATTTTTTTTTCTTTCAAGTTGTTTAATCTCATGTATATCGTCACAGCAACAGAAAGCAACTAAAAGTTAACACAGTATTCCCAAAGAGTTAGGGGAACGTAAGAAATACTTGAAAATAATCAAAACTGAAATTAAATTTTTTAATTTTTTAATTTTTGATAAAAAAGTTGTAAACCCACAAAATTTAAAAGTCTGACACACCCTAATCACAAGAAAAAGACAGAAAACTGCACCAATACACAGCATAATCAAGTTTCTCAAAATTAAGTATAAAGAGAGTATGTGAAACATGCCTCTGAATAAGAGTTCATGCCCCAGGATCATACATAACAGATAGAAAAACTGTATGTAAACAGGGAAAGGAACAGCACCTCAAAGCACTGAAACAAGTCAACACTAAGTGAACGTGCCTTTCAGAAACTGTGAGCCTGCCCTGGTGGCACAGGCAAGTTATCCACAGGACCAGCTGTTCCAGCCAGCCTGGGCTCCTCAGGAAACCAAGGGCTAAGGCTGGCTGCAGCTCAGAGGCAGAGCATATGTCTAGCCCCAAACTGGATCCTCCAGCACATCAAGAAAGAAACAAAGTAACAAAACAACGAAGATAGGACTTCCTGTTTCTGGTCTGGAGCTTCGCAGTCACCATTCCTTCCTAACAAGAGGAAAAAAATCATCGTTCCTTTTTTTTTTTTAATCCACTCCAATTAAGGTTGCAAGGCAAATGGGCGGAGTGGAGGGCAGACACTGAGCATCAGAGTATACAGGAGCTAAAGCCCATCATCGTTAGAAAATCCCACCGGAAGTGCCGCCTGTAAGGAAACCAGAACTGTAATTAGCTTCCAGGAATGCATTACTGTAGGTGAATTGAGAATGGCCACGTTGTGGACGCAGTCACAGAACACCCCACATTTGTAAGGGATTTCCCTGCTGGGACACCACTGAGTCTCATGTAAATATTAGAGAAAAATCCTCTCTCACCTCCGGCAGGGAGGAGAAAGGGAGCCATTGGGAAAAAACAAAGACAAAAACAAAAAACGTGGTCCAGGCTCTGCTCTTAACATGCCCTGCTCAGGAGCCACTCTCCCAACCAGATGGCGGCCGCTAAGAAGAGAGTCTGCTCATGGAACTGTCTTCATACAGTCACTGATCATCATGGGTCAGGAGAAATCCTTTTATACAAAGAAGTTTAAAATCAAATTCCTGTGGTTTGATTTAGAAACAATGCATTCTGTTTCCTTGTATTTCATATAGCAGAACAAGTTCCCGGTAACTAATAAGATGTTTTGACTTTTGTTTTAGGATGTTTTAATACAAATATCCAGGGACGAGTTCTTTAATTGAGTACAGCTGTTTAGCCATGCATTTGGACTGTCAGCTGCTAGAGAAGTCTGGGCAAAAAGCCCTTCAGTGAGTGGACCTCAGGGATGCTGTGGAGGGATGAAGCTGGGGAACCTGGGTTTCTGCCCTGCAAACATCACAGGTACATCTCATCTTGTACTTGGCACCTCGGGTGAGACAGAGTAGAGGGAGGGGCCCGGATCTGGGATTTCCCCTTCTCCATGGTTGGTCAGGGTTGGTCAGGGTTGTAGACAAATTTCTAAACAGTCTTATTAAATAAGAAACACAGAGCCAAATACAGGGGTGAAAGCCACAGAGATCAGAGAAATAGTGAGAGCCACCAGCTAACCTTACTTAGCTCACCATGCCGCTGTAGCTTCCCAAGCAAGAGAGAGCCTCTTCCTGTCTAATCTGTGCCTTTATTGCCTTGCTGTTCTGCCTTCTCATTGGCTCTTAGCCCAGCTACCTCACTTCCTTGTCACTGCCTGTCTGTACAGACCTCCAGGTCTCTATGGTTGATACTGGGACTAAAGGTGTGTGTCACCACGCTTGGTTGTTCCCTAGTGTGTCCTTGAACACACAGAGACTCCGCCTGCCATGTGATCAGATTAAGGGCGTGTGCTACCACTGCCTGACTTTTGTTTATGGCTGGCTATGTCCTCTGATCTCCAGGCAAACTTTATTCATTAACATACAAATAAGACATCCCCACATTTCAGCACAAATAAAATATTACCACATTTCCCCCTTTTTTCTAATAAAAATAAAAAAGAATAAAAAAGTATAACTAATATAAAAAACTATATACAATAAGTACAATAACTATATACAATATATACAAGCAATAAATACATCAACAATGTCTAGTCCAATTGCATTTGACAAACTCAGAGAAAATATTCCATTATCTATCCTATTTTGTTAAGTCCAAAATGTACCTGATTCACTTTCTATCCTAACTTATATTACTAACAGAGAACTATCTTCTAATGTCTTTCAAATTTATACACTTTACACCTCTTTAGTGAATTTCTTTTCTGAAATTCTTAACAAGGAAAACTATAACTATCTAATCTTCAACTCCCTCAGAGACCCAAGAAGGAAATAATATTACCTAGTAAAACAGGAAGTGCAAACAAGCAACTTCCAAAAAAAATGTGAGTTGACAGAAACAGCCAGCTACCTGGACAGTCACCCAAGGTTTCTCCACAGCGTTGGGGCATCATCTTCAGCCTACAGGCTTAGCGTATCTGACAGACTCATTTGTGAAGTAGGATGTACACAAGGCCTACAGTTCGACCTCACATTAGGTGAGAGCAGTCCATGTACCAGATAACCCTGAATTCCACCAGTGTCCTGTCATGATTCAGAATTTTAAATTCTGGAAATTGCTGATGTTTTTGGAATTCAGCTGTCCATTCTTCTTGGCTTGTGGGTGGCTTCATCTCTTTTATTAAATGCCAGTCTACCATTGAGAGGTTAGACTCCATCAACTTACTCTTTCAAGAATAACTGTTTCAGCTGCTGTTCCACGGCACATCAGAAGCCATCAGTCCATTGCCTGTTCAGCTGCCTTTGAAGAAAAGGGCACTGTACCTTTTCCAGATTGCAAAGGTCACTTCAGGGATGGTGCCATATTGTCCTGGCCTCAGAGGATGCTTGTTGCTAAAGACACAACCACACTTGTCTTGGCAAGGATTGGTAGTCCTTTGTTTTGTGTCCCATCTGTCCACTTTGGATAGCATACTGTGAGCAGTCGATTTGAGGATACTTTGTTGCGCAGTGGCTAACTTTTGCCACAATGAAAGTTAACTCCATATGCAGTTTCTTCAATGCCCATATCTTCTCTGAAGTAGATTGATGCTGCCAGGAGCTGACATTTCTCATAGTAATAAAAAAAGAAAAAAATCTAAGTTATTGAAACATTTTAAATGCCATATTCTGTAGATCTCTGAAGGGTTTGAAGATGACCTGTCTATCTAAAATGTATCTCTGCTTAACCTTGAAAACACCTAATGTGACTACAAGTTCAATTGTAATGACTAACTACTAACTTTCATTTCTTTATATCCTAATAGTTGGTAATAATAACATTCAAGGATTAGCAAACTGCATTACATTGTTAAATGAACTATATAAGTACAATATCCTGAACAAGATTAGAAATATACGTACAACATTTTCTAACAATATCAATCTCAATATATATAATTTGTATACACTATATATAAAAATCTAATCCAATGTAAAGTATTTAAAATTAGTAGTTGTCTTTTAAAAGTAGATTCAATAATCTACCTTTTTATCTATATCATATCTATAGAGGGTTGGTGAGACGGTTTCTCAAGAGGGGGAGCTTCCTGGAGCACTGTGCAGATGTACTGTACAGATACACACGCAAGCAAAACAGCCATACACATAATAAAAAATAAATTTAAAAAAAACCCCACCTGCTTTCCATTCCTCTGAAGACTCACTGCACCTGCTTCTGCTAACCCAGAGGGAAGCACTAATGATATGTGCTCTGCTCAGGTGATCCATCCCTGGCACACCAAAGCAGCCACAAGGGGGAATTGGCCTAAGAAGTCCATCAACGGATGAATGGTTATTGACAATGTAGTATATATGCACAGTGGAATAATCCTCAGCCATTAAAAATAAGAGAAACTTGCCAGGTTCAGGTTCCAGAACAGCCAGGTCTATGTAGAGAAAATTGTCTCAAAAAACAGAGCCAGGCATAGTGCCACACACCTTTAGTCCCAGCACTTGGGTGGCAGAGGCAGGCAGATCTCTATGAGTTCGAGGCCAGCCTGGTCTACATAGTTCCAGAACAGCCAGAGCTACATAGCAAGATCCTGTCTCAACTCCCTGCTCCCCCAAAGAGAGAATTCTGTCATTTGTGACAATGTGGATGAATCTGAAGGGCAAATCACATTAGGTAAAATAAGGTGAGCCCAGAAAGAAAAGTATAATACAGTCTTACTTATCTATGGAATACAAAGCATAAATTGATAAAAGCAGAGAATAGAACAAGAATCTCTAGAGGATAGGGGCAGGGTTAGGTGGGGGTCGAGGGAGGCAGGGTGGGTTGTTCAGGTTGAGAACTACCGAACAGCAATATGATGATAATAATGTATAGAACATTTCAAAAGAGATATGGGTACACTTCTAATTTCTCTTCAGAAAAGGGATAAGTGATGTGATAGACCTATTAATTAGCTTTATTTAAGAATCCCAGTGTTACCCATCTATGAACTCTGCATCCTTGCCAACTGGTCTGGCAAGATATGGCCACGGGTGCAATGGCAGTACAAATGTTATGGGGTAACCAATCACTTTCTGGAGAATTTAAGGCCCAGTTCACAGGAGGAAATATATGCCTGTTCATGTCAATCTGGCCACAAACCCATGACTGGGAGCTCATAGGTCCCAGGAGTGACTCTATTGCTAAGTTGACATAGTGCCATACTGTCTTCTAAATTCATGCACACACTGAAGGACCAAAAGAACTGAAAAGTGAAGCCATCACAGGAAACGTTAGTCACTATCTACTAATGGTTGGAAGTCACTAGAGGAGACGGTGAATCCACTGGTAACTTGTATGTTATATATAAAGCACATTTGCATGCACATTTATGTTTGTAGAGGTGGAGCCTTGCTGGAGGAAGTACATCACTGGGGGGTGGGCCTTAAGGTTATGAGGTCCCACTTCCTATTCTGTTTGTTCACTCAATGCAGTGTGGCGTTCAGGCTCCTGCTGCTGTGCCTCTTTCCTGCCACAGTGGCTTGTGTCCTCTCTAGAACCATAAGCCAAAATAAACCCTTTCTCCCTGAATGTGCTTTTGTCAAGACATTTTGTCACAGCAACGGAAACAAAACTTAGGCAGCTCTCCACCTGATTTTTTTTGACAGAAGAGCTCTCACTAGACCTGGAGCTCAGCAATTAGCTAGACTGTATGGTCAGTAAGCTCCAGGCATCCATCCGTCCCTGCCTCCTTAGCGCTAGGAAAACAGGTGCACGCCATCATGCTTGACTGTTTATGATCTGAGCCTGGATCCTCATCCTTGCATAACAAACTCCAAACCCATAGAGACATCTCCTCAGCCCCACCCATGGCCCTTAATGATTCCGAGGGCCTTTGCTCTGTATTCTAAATCGCATTGCCCTCTGTCCTTTGAGCTCACTCACAGAGTTGCACAGAGGCAGCCTCGAATCTGTCAAATTACCCTGGTGGTTGCTACATCCAGCTTTGAACTCACTTCCTTACCGTTTGTTGTCTGTATATCTCATCTGTTCTTGGTGACCCATTTCCTGTTTTCTGCCTCCTTTTAGATCAATTTAGCATTTATGGTCTTATGACCCAGTTTTCTCATAATTCTATCCTTATTAGTTTTGAGTCTGGGTGTTTTTTAATGGATGCTTCAAGATTTGCAATATGCATTGTAGTCTGTAATAGTCTGACTTGAAATAGTATTTATGCCACTTGGTGTGGTAAATAGTTGCATAAAACTAGGCATTCATTTCCTTTCTCCTGGCCTTTTGACTAATGTTGTACAACTTTATTATACATATGTCATAAACATCATACTATACTTCTATTTCTGCTTTAAACATTCACTTCTACTTTAGAGGATTGAAAACAAAGTAGAAATCTGTGTGTTATTTAGCATTACACTTTCCACTTCTCTTCACTAGTTTCCATGTGTCTGGACCATCTCCTGGCACTGATTTTCTTCTGTGTGGAAGGCAGAAAGCCACATTCTTGTGGGACAGGCCTGCAGCTCATTAAGTCTTCCTGTTCAGTGTGCCTTGAAAAGTCTGTATTATGTCTTCATGTGAAAACGTGTTTTTTTTGTTAGTTACAGAATTGTGGGTTGATAGGTTTGCTTTTTCCTTTCACTACTTCAATGTTCTCCTCGCTTTTATCCCTTCCTATTTAAAGTGTCTCTCTTTACTCAGGCTGCATTTAATACATCCTTATTATAGCTCTTTTTGAGCAATTTGCCTGTAATGTCCTTGGCTTCGTTTCCTTTCCTTTCCTTTTCTTTCTTTCTTTCTTTCTTTCTTTCTTTCTTTCTTTCTTTCTTTCTTTCTTTCTTTTAAGAAGATTTTATTTAATTGTATTTTATGTGCATTGGTGTTTTATCTGCACTCATGTTTGGCGTGAGGGTGTTGGATCCCCTGGAAGTGGAGTTACAGACAGTGGTGAGCTGCCATGTGGGTGCTGGGAATTGAACCTGGGTCCTCTGGAAGAGCAGCCAGTGCTCTAAACTGCTGAGCCATCTCTCTAGCCCCCTGGCTTCATTTTCTTATTTCTTCTTGTCTTTGGGGTTTGTTGAATTTACTGGGACTAAGGATTTATATTTTCACCAAAGTTGGGAAGTTTTTTGTTATTATTTCTTCCAAATGGCTACATAGTCCCTTCCTTTGAAGACTAGTGCACGATTTAAATGTGCACTAGAACACTTGAGTGTTCACAGCTCTCTGACACACTCACTCTTCAGCTTTACTCTTAGTTGGTTCCATTTTGACTGTTCTGTTGTTTGACTTCAAACCCTGTTGATTTCCTCTGCACTGCATAACTGGCTCTTGTCCTGTGCTCTTGTGTATTTATCTCAGGCTTTCATTTGGAATGTTTCTCAAATGCCGTTTATTATGCTTCCAAGTCTTCATTTAAGATACTGAATCTTTCCTGTCTTCTTGAGTATGTTGAGTGTATTATAGTATTTATCTATATGTATCATCATGTATATCTTTAAACATGTTTAGATTTATGTATTTTATGTGTGTTTCACCTGCATGTTCGTTTATGCACCACATACGTGCAGTGCCTAGGGGTATTAGATTCTGTTGTTTGTTTTTTACTCTTTTGGGGAGCCTGCCACCCAGCTCCCAAATAAATCACACACGGAGGCTTATCCTTAATTATAAATGCCCAGCCTTAGCATGGCTTCTTTCTTGCCAGTCCTTAACTTTAAATTATCCCATTTACCTTTTGCCTCTGGACTTTTCCTGTTCTCTTACTTCTGTAAATCTTTCTCTTACTCTGTGGCTTGCTTTGTAGCTGGGTGGCTGACCCCTGGGTCCTCCTCCTTCTCTGGCTACTTCTTCTTCCTCCCAGACTTCTTCTTATATATCCTCTCTGCCTGCCAGCCCCACCTATCCTTTCTCCTGCTTCACTATTGACCATTCAGTTCTTTGTTAGACCATCAGGTGTTTTAGACAGGCAAAGTAACACAGCTTCACAGAGTTAAACAAATGCAACATAAATAAAAATAACACACCTTGAAAAAACATTCTACAACAAGATTCCCTGGAACTAGAGTTAATTATGGATGGTTGTGAGCTACTGTATGAGTACTGGGAACTGAACCTGGGTCTTCTGCAAGAGCAACAGGTGCTCTTAACCACTGAACCATCACTCCAGCCCCTGACTATATCTGTTTAATGTCATCGTCTGTTAATTCTGTCCCGTCTTACTTCTGAGTCTGTTTTTATTGGTTTACTTCTTTATTAAGAGTCAAATTTTCCTGCCTCTTTCTGTGCCTGACAACTTTTGGTTGCATGCCAATTACGGACTTCTACTCTTGGGATGCTCATTAGGAATTGTTACCTTTTTGAGGTGCCCAATATTTTTGTGTTCCATTAAATATCACACGTTGTTTTAGGGTGCAGTTGATTTCCTTAGGCCAGATCAACTCTTTTGAGGCTCGTTTTAGGTTTTACTCATCAGAAAAAGAGTGGCTAATGTTGTTCAGAGTTCAACAGAGACTGTTTCCCTCTAGGGCAGTGATTCTCAACCTTCCTGATGCTTCGACCCTTTAACACAGTTCCTCATGTTGTGGTGACCCCCAACCACCAAATTATTTTTGTTGCTACTTCATAACTGTAATTTTGCTAATGTTATGAACCATAATGTAAATATCTGATATGCAGGATATCTGACATGCAACCCCTGTGAAAGGGTCATCATGACCCACAGGTTGAGATTCACTGTTCAAGAGGAATTATTTTAGTGTCTGTAGATTATTTTATCATCAATTGAGGGATGTTGCTAAGGTACCAGTGGGTAGGAACTGCTGTTAACATGGCAGGACATGTGGAAGCACAGCCAGCAGAGTGAGGAGCCACCCAGCACAGCCCAGTGAGGAGCCGCCCAGCACAGTGAGGAGCCACCCAGTACAGCCCAATGAGGAGCCACCCAGCACAGCCCAGTGAGGAGCCGCCCAACACAGCCCAGTGAGGAGCCACCCAGCACAGCTCAGTGAGGAGCCACCCAGCACAGCCCAGTGAGGAGCCACCCAGCCAGCACAGTGAGGAGCCACCCAGCACAGTGAGGAGCCACCCAGCCAGCACAGTGAGGAGCCACCCAGCACA
>CABHPH010138701.1:0-33965 GCA_902168325.1 Peromyscus nudipes | reverse complement strand
CAGCACAGCCCAGTGAGGAGCCGCCCAGCACAGCCCAGTGAGGAGCCACCCAGCCAGCAGAGCCCAGTGAAGAGCCGCCCAGCCAGCACAGTGAGGAGCCACCCAGCCAGCACAGTGAGGAGCCAGCCAGCCCGCCCAGGGAGGAGTCACCCAGGATAGCACAGTGAGGAGTCACCCAGGATAGCACAGTGAGGAGCCACCCAGCCCAATGAGGAGCCACTCACCCAGCACAGTGAGGAGCCACCCAGCACAGTGAGGAGCCGTCCAGCACAGTGAGCAGCCAGCACAGAATGGCCACAAGGCTAAGGCCGAGAAACCTAAATGTGGAGCTCATTTTTCTTGTCTGCTCAGACAGTTCCTTCCTGCTGCCCGCTCCCTGGATGAGGGGAACAGAAACTACCCCATCCCTGTGCAAGCACCAAAGACAGTGTCTTGTGCTTCCTCATCTCCCTCATGTGTGCACTAACTGGAACTCAATTGGAGACCGTTGCTAGGGTTGTATTCTGGGAGGTCAGAGGACAGCTTTCAGAACCGGGTCTCTCCTACCATGGGTTCTGGGGCTCACCCTTGCCTGCTGAGGCGTGAGTCATCTCATTGCCTCTTTCCCTGAATCTCTAGCAGGTATGGGATGTTAGTGTGTCCATAATTTTGCCACTACAAGAAGACTTCTAGTTGGGTAAATTAATCTACAAAGATTGCTTTGTGGGGAGGCAGGGGCGTAGGCATGCTTGCGCCATGAGACACTGGTGAAAGTCCCCATGAGACACTGGTGAAAGTCCAAGGACAACCCCCAGGTCCTCAGTCTACTGTGTGAGCCAAGCTAGCTGGCCTGGGAGCTTCCGGAGCATCTCCTGTCGCCGCATCCCATCTCCTGGCAGCCTTGCCCCCAGCTCTTACTTTCTTTTAGGGAGCTGAACTCAGGTGGCCAGGTTTGTATGGTGTGATGGCTATTCTTCGTTGTCAGCTTGACTACATCTGGAATGAACTCCGATGCAGATGTAGAGGGCACACCTGTGAGAGATTTCCTGCTTGGTTTGAAGTGGGTGAATCCACTTCTAGTCCAAACCTTTGAGATAGGAAGACACACCCTTGATCTGGATCATGAGACAAGAAGACACAGGCTTTTGAACTGGATCTTGAAGTGAGAAGACACAGGTTTTTGATCTGGATCTTGAGGTGGGAAGACACACCTTTAATCTGGGCCACACACTGTTGGAAGCCTATATAAGGACATGGGAAGAAGCAAGCTCTAGCCTGCTTGCCCTACCTTGTCAGCATGTCCATTCCTTCACTGGCACTGGAACCTACTTCTTCAGGACTCCAGCATATACAGAAGACCAGCTGAGATCCCCCAGCCTTGTGGGACTGAGCAACTACTAGATTCTTGGACTTTCCATTCACAGCTAGCCATTGTTAGATTAGCTGAACTGCAGCCTGAAAGGCATTCCAATAATTTCCGTGTGTGTGTGTGTGTGTGTGTGTGTGTGTGTGTGTGTGTGTGTGTGTGTAGAGAGAGAGAGAGAGAGATACTCCTTCTATAAGTGACTCTAGAGAACCCTGACTAATACATATGGCACTTTTACCCTTTAAGGTGTCTTCTCAGTCCAGTATGGAGTTTCTAACAAGCTCACAGCATACAGACTTTTAATTTCACTACATAGAAAATTTAAATACTTAAAACAGCAAAAGTTACTTTTAAATTCCAAAAAGGGGATCAGTAAGATGGCTCAGTGGTTTAAGGCACCTGCCCCCATGTCTGACCACCTAAATTCAATCTCAGTACCCACCTGGTGGAAAGAGAGGACCTACTCCTTCAAAGTGTCCTCTGACCTCCTCACACATGCTGCCTTATTCGTCTGTGGACACACACACACACACACACACACACACACACACACACACAAAGATAGAACTTGATATCTCAAGTGGAGAGAAAGGAAAAAGCAAGCCTAACAAGAAACCGTGTTTGCTAGTGACAGGATCCTAAATTAATCTTTGAACAATGGTGCTAACCTAATGAGAAAACTATACATTTCGAATGGCTTGGAATTATTGCTTAGTGTTGGTTTTTATCGTTTTTTTAAACTGACCAAAATATATTCAAATCAGTTCATCTGTAAGGGTTACTTCTGGCAGTCTACAGCATACATAAAATCTATGCCATCTTAAACTTCTCTGTCCAAACCTCAAGGATGACTTTAGTAACAGGAGCCATTTATCTAGTTGAAAATAAATTGCATATGCTCGTTCCGGAAGGTCTGTACTGTGGAGATAATGCGTCCGTGAGAAGACTGCCGGAGAGTGCTCGGGAGATCACAAATGGTAAAGCGCTTGCCTTGCAAGTGTGAGAACCTGAATTTGATTACTAGAACCATGGTGACATATGCGTGTACTGCCAGCTCTGGGGTGGAGATAGGACAGGGACAAGAAAAGCTCGGGGTCTACCAACACAGCAGAACTGATACACCCTAGGCCAAGGGGAAAGGGCTCAGGTAAAAACAAGTGCTGGGTAAGCATGAGGGTGGGAAGCCCCAGGACCCACATAAAAAATGGGACACGTAGCAGAACTGTCTGTAATCCCCAGCACTCTGATAGGGAAATGGAGGCAGAGACAGGAGAAATCCCAGAAGCTAGCTTGGCTCACACAGTAAGAAAACAACAAAGAGAACCTGCCTCAAGGTAAAAGGTGAGGAGCAACGTCCATTATTGTCCTCTGGTCTCCACATGCATGCTATGGCATTCATACACCCATATTTGCAGACATAAATGTGCACATAGGCACACACACACACTCATATGCACATGCAGAATAAATAAGTAAATAAAGTGGGTGGCCCCTGAGGAATAACATCCAAAACTGACCTCTGGCTCCTTCATGTACTTACACACACACATAATACACATGTATCTGCACACACACACACACACACACACACACACACACACACAGGAACCTGTAGTGACTGAGCATGGTGACACACACCTTTAATCCTAGCACTCGGAAAGGAGGGAGGCAGATCTCTGTGAGTTTGAGGCCAGCCTGGTCTATATAGCAAGTTCCAGGATAACTTGGATGACATAGAGAGATCCTGTCTCAAAATACATAAATATACAAATAAAGTAAATAAAAATAAAAGAGCTTGTATTGGAGAAGTACTCTGTCTGGACTTCAGTGCTGTCAATGGGACTTGAGGAAATGTCGCTCAGCGTCATGCAGAACAGCTTCTGATTGGGACAGCGTGTGATTGTCTTCTATGGCTGAAGTGTCTCCCACGCTCTCAGCTCCTGCTTGCTGAGGCAGAGTCCACGGATAGCCTCTGTTTCTGCAAACACGGGGCAGCTTTTATTTCTGAAGTCTCCCTGTAATCAATGAGCTGGGGACCTTTATTCTATCCAAGCAGGAATTAGAGGCAGGTAAGGAGAAATACTTCCTTTGCTAGCAGTTTCGGCCCCACAGAAAAACGTGCTAGAGCCCTGGGCGTGTGTGTCTGAAGCCCTCGCCTGGCTTGGAAATCGTGGCAGTTTCCAGGGGGTTTCTTTCTTCAGCTCTTCACAGCCCTCCTCTTCATTGCTCATGCTCAATGTGGTTTCTGCCCTGGCCATTCTCTGGAACTCTTCAGTGCCTCTCATGGCTGCTACCACAACTGAGTCTGCCACCGTCACGGCCACTCAGCTTCGTTTCTGCCATCTTTGTGTACCAGTCCAGCCCACTCTACTAATAATAAAGATTCAAAGTAGCCCCCCAAAAGAATACCTGTCCTAACACCAGACACCAGCACACAAAGAACACACACACACACATACGCGCGCGCACACACACACACACACACACACACACACACACACGCACACGCACACACAAAAACCCACTTAGCTGCCCCCAAATAGCGATTAAGTATGTTTATCATCCTGCAATATAGCTATTTTAAAACTATCTCACACCAGACACGGTAGCACACGCCTATAATTCCAAAACTTGGGAGGTAGAGGCAGGAAGATTGTAAATTTGGGGCCAGTCTGGGCTACATAGTGAAATCTTGTCTCAAAAACAACAAAAAGAATGATTTTTGTGTGAGGAGAGGGTGCAGATGTGCACGTATTTATGGAGGCCAGAGGGCTGCCGTTCCCTCAGGCACCACCATGACAGGCTGGCTCATTTGTTTGCTGCACATGGAGCCCTAGGGATCCCTGCTGATGAAAGGACCCTAAGGGAAGCCATTCCATCCATTGACCCTTCTGCAAGACTGATTAACTGATTGTTAACCCCAGTGACTGTGGAGAGGTTGGGATGTTACAGGTCCACAGCCAAATTACAGTGTATCTTAGGCTGTCTCTAACCCCGTCAACAGCCATTCCTTGCTATTCTGAGTCTGACGAAACATCCTGTGACTAACAGGTGGAACCTTCTGGAATGTATTATCTGAAAACACCAGTTTCTACCAGTCAGAAGAGTAAGAGTGTCATCAGATAGCATCTGGAGCCTCTAGCTGAGATTTCCCTGTTGTTCTGTAATGTCTCCATCAATGTATGTGAAAGCATTCTTGGTTCTGTTACCATAAAAACTTCATTGAACTGTTACCACATTGGAATATGGAGTTCAGGGTAACCTGAATCTGTGTTCCGGGCCATGGTCACTCATATTTAGCTTCAGAATAAACAAATTCTTCTCTCCCTGAGGTGAGAGTTGTGTGCTTGCACTGACTTACCATATCCAGCTTTCTGTGAGTGGGTTCTGGTCCTCATGCTTTCCAGGCCAGTACTTGACCAACTGGGCCATTTTCCCAGTTCTTAATTGTTGCTGCTATTATTATTATTTTACTTTTTGTAATTTATAATTTCTTTGATTTGGGTTTGGGGTTATTTATTGGGCCATGGGAAAATTACCAGTGACTACACCCCTGAAGAATGACTCCCCCTCCCCCAGCAGCATTAGCTGAAAAGCTCTTTAGCTAAGGGGGTGCCTCATAAGCCCCTCTTCTGTGAATGCTGAAGTGTTGATGGGCTCGGTTCGTGTTGGTATTGTGCAGGTAACCCCAGCTGCTGTGAGTTATGAGTGCAACATCCATGTCACGTCCAGAGCAGCATTTCATGGCATGCCTCCTTGCCCTCCAGCTCTTGCATTCGTTCTTCCATGACTTCCCAGAGCCTTGAAAGGAAGGCGGATGAAGGTGCCCTGTTCAGGTGGAACACTCAACGGTTATCCATCCTTAGTAATTTGACTGGTTACACGTCTTGGCATTAACCATTCTCACTGCAAACTAAGCTTCTGTAACTAAGCTCGAGAGCAGCACTATTCTGTGGGCATAAACGAGTATTTAGAAGGCATTTTTACATTTTACAAGAGCTATGTCCATTTAGCTATGGGCTTCGGACCGGTACCAGGCATGAGTTCCCTCCCACTGAGTGGACATCAGATCCAATCAGAAAGCAGTTGATTACCCCACTAACATTGTGCAGTTGGCACGTCTTTCTGTTGTTGTTTTTCATACACAGGTTTCCCTGTGTAGCCCCAGCCGTCCTGGAACTCACTCTGTAGACCAGGATGTCCTCAAACTCAGAGATCCACCTGCATCTGCCTCCTGAATGCTGGGATTAAAGATGTGCACGCCCACTGTCCGGCCAGTTGGCACATCTTGCGTACAGTTGGCATTGTAGCATGGAGGATGCGCTCTGAGGTGGGACGGCTGATGATGTTTCTTCCCTAGAGGCCCATACAGCACTCCCATCGCTATGAAAGCTACCCAGCAAGGAAGAGAGTTCTGGTTCACTTCCAGCTTGACTTTTCTACATCCTGCCACCAAAGTGTCTGGTGTCTTCAGCAACAGTCTTAGCATCTAGTTCAGGTGAGCCACGGCAATGGCCTGTATTGTTTTGGGGGCTTCTGGGATCACAAACGTTAGCATGTGAAACTATGAGTTTGACATGAAATTTTCTTTCAATATGTTATTACATTGAAGAGATTGCAAAATTGCTGACAGACTGTGTCTATCCATGTGTGTGCCTGTGAAATGGCTGCCAGGGAAGTGAAATGCATTCAGAGGCTATATTAATGAAACTCTGTCCCGATGAGCTTGGAAGAACCCGAATACCCTTTTATTCACACAAAAAACTACAGCTCCACCTCTTGAGTGTTTATTCTGGGTCAGACTCTTTCTGTAGACAACCTGCTTAATCCTTACATCGCACCTCACGACAGGTACTTCTGTTAGCCCTCTTTTATAGAGGAGGATTCAGGGAGCTTGAGTCCAGGTCTAGGCTCACAGCCAACTGCCTGCAGGACGACAAGACTGGAGCCCAGGCTGTGTAGCTGCCCCTACCTGCTGGCTGCTCCCCAGGAAGCCCTTCCGCTCAAGAGGTCTGAATGAGGGCTGTGGCTGGGGGGAGGGGGGTCAAAAAGAAAATATGACCACAAGGTGGCAGTAGAACTCAAAAACTTGAAGCGATGAGTACAAGGAGGTCCTTTGGGCTGGAGACTGCGAGGGGTTGGGAAACGCATTGGAGGGGAGAGACCCTTTAGGACTGGGGGAGTGCTGGTCCTGCTGGCCGGGCTGGGTGATATGACTCAGCAGCTTGGAGGGGACACTCTAGGTCACAGAATCCTAGAGGCATCGATGACTTGGAGTCATCGCAGTTTGGGGGTTAATCTTAACTTTAGCAGATGCTGGGCACAACTTCTCCCAGTATGCAAAACAGTCAGGTTCTAAGTGACTTAATCTGTTTATCTGAAGGATATTTAAAACATGTGGGTGTGTACAAATGTGAATCTGGTATTGGTAGGCATTTGGCCAGCACATTTCAGCTCACTATGAAGAAATAAAAACCCTAGAGACCCAACAGACAGAAGCCACTTCTGGCTCACTGGCTTATGTAACAGACAAGCTGTTTGAGGACTGTTCAGGCCTGGGGTTCTTTCTTGCAAATACAGCTTTGAGGAGATAGGCTGTGAGGGGGAATTGTGGGTGGAGACATTCTGATACTCAGGCTGGGGTCTGCATAGGTGGTGACATCTCCATCACTTGTCCCATCGTGCAACTGGGCGTGTGGCTGTGGTTGAAGGCAGTGAGTGCCTTTCCTTTGAAGATGGAGAATTTTGTTTTCTGCACTAAGGACAGAATGTAGGGCTTCCTACCTGCCAGGCAAGTGCATCACTGTGGATGGAGCTAGATAGATCCCAGTCCCCAAACATTTTTTTAAAGATTTTTATTTTATGTATATGGATATTTTGCCTGCATGTATGTCTATGCACCACATTGTGCAGTTCCTGAAGAGGGCCAGAAGGCCAGAGGAGGGCCTTGGATCCCCTGGAGCTGGAGTTACAGACAGCTATGAGCCATCATGTGGAGGCTGGGAATTGAACCTGGGTCCTTCGCAAGACCAGCCAGTGTTCATAATCACTGGGCCATCTCTCCAGTGCCTCCAATGTTGCAAAACGGTGCTCGAGAGGCCTTGGTGGGTTTGAGTCAAGGAGACACACCATGCAGGCATGGCATCCACGTGGAAAGTGTTATTATTAAAGGGGGAGGGGAGAGGGAAAAGAGAGAGAGACAGAGAGAAAGAAGGAAAGAGAGAGGAAGAAAGAGAGAAAGAGAAAGCAGAGATGCGCACAACCTCGTGAAGAGAGAGGAAAGAGGAGGGAGAGGAAGGGGGAGGGCTTTTTCCTCTTAAAGGGGCTTTATGTAAGATGATGCCAGGATGCTGGGCGGGTCCTAACACCCAACAGGGTTTTTTTAAATTTTTTTTCTGTAAAATATATACAATGTAGTATCTACCATTTAATCCTTTTAAATTTTAAAATCCTGTGGCTTTAATGACATTAATAGTCTTGTGCAAACATTACAGCTATTTCCAGAAACTCATCCTTCTGAAGTTCTGGTCCCATTACCCCTCTCCTTAGCCTGTTTACCGCTATCTACTTTTTCTCTACAAATTTACCAGTTCTAAATATTTCCAATTCCCTGAGCCATACACTGTCTGTCCTTTTGTGTGCGGCTTGTTTCCCTTAGCACATGGTCTCCATGACGCATCCACATGACGATTTCAGTCTTAGCCAAGTGATGGCATTGTTGGGTGCAAACTTATGAAGTGAGACCTATTAGAAGTTGGGTCACTGAGGACACACATGGTAGCTTACAACTCCAGGCCAAGGGGATCTGGTGCCCTCGTCTAACCTCTACAGGCACCATATATGCTTATGGTGCACATAAATCCATGCAAACAAAACACTCATACACATAAAATAAATATATCTAAACATTTTTTTGAAAGAAGTTTAATGTCTTCCTCTGCTATGTGGTGATTTTGAAGTCAGCCTGGGCTAGGGAATTTATATAAATTAATAACTGAATCTTTCCATCTTATAAATTTATTTTCCAAGGTTCTGTGTTCCAGAGAAGAAAGCTAGCACAATTCATGTAGTCTTGTGTGCCAGAATTCCATTCTGATTGTTAAAATAGTCCGTCTAACGTATATGTAACATTTTTATTTTTACTCACCTGTTCATAGGTAAGCATTTGTGTTTTTTCCATCTTTGGCTATTGGTTATAAAGCTTCAATGTACATTAGCACAAAGTGTCTGTCAGTATCTGCTTTTGGTTTTTTGGGGTAAATGTCTGGAAGTGGAATCTCTGTGCCATATGACAGTTCTAAGTTTAACTTTCTGCAGAGCTACCAAGTGGTTTCCCACAGCAACAGCACAAGGTGGTTGGTTTTAACTGTCAACTTGACACAATTGAGAATTACCTGGGGAGAGTCTCAATGAAGAATTGTCTAGAACAGTTGCCCCACAGGCGTGTCTGTCTCGATTCCAGTAATTGATGTAGGAAGGCCCACCCAGTATGGGTGACACCATTCCTAGGCAGGAGATCCTGGGCCGTGTTAGAGTAGAGAGAGTGAGCTAAGCATGCTTGAAATGCTCTCTGCTTCTTAACCTTGCACGTAATGTGACTAGCTACGTGAACCTCTTGCTACCTCATCTTCCCCACAGCAATGGACCTATGACCCGAAACTGTGAGCTGGAAACCTTTTCTCCTCTAAGTTGCTCTTGTCAGGGTATTTTTATCACAGCAGCAGGAAGATAACACTAGGACCTGCCTCGCTTTACTTTGTGATCGGGAATACCGAAGAGTTTGTCCCCCCATCTCATCTACAGTTATGCTGTGGTCTGGGTAGGACTGAGAGCATCCTTTGGAAGCTCACATCTTCAGAACTTGGCCTGCAGCTGATGATGTGTAAGGCAGCAGGGTCGTTAAGACATGAAGCCTAGGGCTTCGAGGATGACTCAGGGAGTAGAGTGCTTGCTGAGTAATCATGGGGACCTGAGTTTGTATCCTAAGCACCCCCCAAGAAGCCAGGTAGTATGTCTGTTACCCCAGCACTGGGAGGGGGGTACAAAATCAGACAGCTCCCTTGACCTTGCTGGCCAGCCCTCTTGGCAAGCTCTAGCTTCAGTGAGAGACCCTGTTTTAAAAAAGAAGTATTAACATTATTCTGTAAGTACTTTCTCTATAGAATTAATGTTTTAACTTAAATTTTAAAGGAAAATCTAAGGCTCAAATCTTTTTTTCCCCCAGGGCAAGGTTTCTCTGTGTAGCTCTGGCTGTCCTGGAACTTATTTTGTAGATCAGGCTGGCCTTGAACTCACAGAGATCTGCCTGCTTCTGCCTCCCAAGAGCTGGGATTAAAGGTGTGCCACCACCGCCCGGCTAAGTCCCAAATCTTAACGAAGCTAGCCTTACCACTTAGGTTAGTGGACTATTTTGTGCTTCAGATTCAGGATTTAATGAATTAAAATTTTAGTGGTTTTTCTCTTACCACTATAAAGATGGCAGTTTTTTTAATGACATTTAGTGTGTGTGTGTGTGTGTGTGTGTGTGTGTGTGTGTGAGAGAGAGAGAGAGAGAGAGAGAGAGAGAGAGAGAGAGAGAGATTCATATACCACAGTGCTCATATGGAGGTCAGAGAACCACTTGTGGGAATGGGTCCTAGGTATCAAACTCAGGTCTCCAGGTGTGGTGGCAAGCCCTTGAAGTTGGCTGTCTCGGCAAAGTCTTGTAAATAAACATGTTCATAAAATTCACATCGCTTTTTTTCCTTTGTTTTCATGGAGTAGTCTTCTAGCAGGGGTAGTCTTCTAGTCAGTGGGAGTTATGAGTTGGGGGGACTTGAGAATGGGCCTGGGGCTCATTTCTCAGATGCTCACTTCAATCCTCTGCTTGGTTTCCAGAGGTGGCTTCCTGTCTCTCTATTCATGCATGCACTGCACCCGCTCTCTCCTTTGTAGATCTGGACAATTCGCAGTGCACTCTGTGCAGAAGTCCTGGTCCAGGAAGTACTGTTGCTTAGCAACAGGTTAACAAGCTCTTCCTCTTTGTGGCCCATGACAAAAGAGCTGAGCAGAACCTCCTCAGCACTTATTTGTCCAACAAATACACAAATAGTCTCTTGTGCAGTGTTATGGATGAGCAGTAGAATTTTGTCTGTCTTTAGCTACAGCATGGTTGACAATGTATACTTTCAAACATTTATTAAAAGTTATATACTTGTTTGACTTGATTTTGTTTTAAGTTTTCAAAAGTTTATTTTTATTTGTGTATGTGCATATATGCGTGTGTGCTTGGTGTGTGAGGAGGGACGTATGTTCCAGGGTGCCCATGCAGAGGTCAGAGGACAACTTTTTTAAAAACATTTTTCACATTAGTTTATTTAGAGAGGGGAGGGAGACGGAGAGGGACATGGAGAAAGAGAGAGAGAGGCATATACCTACCACAGAGCACTTGTGGAGATCAGAGGACAGTTTGGGGGAATCCACCCTTTCCTTCCATCTTGTGGGCCCCAGGGATTGAACTCAAGTTGTCAGTAGGCTAGGTAGCAAGCATGTCTACCCACTGAACCATCTTGCCACCTCTCCCCTTTAATTAATCTCTCTTTCTCTCTTCTTCCCTCCCTCCCCTCTCCTCTCTCTCTCTCTCTCTCTCTCTCTCTCTCTGTGTGTGTATGTGTGTGTGTGTGTGTGTGTGTGTGTGTGTACTTAGACATGTGCCTGCAGGCACCCTTGGAGGCCAGAACAAGGTGTCAGACCCGCTGAAGCTAAGTTATGAGGCCACCAGGGAGAGTGTTGGGAGCAGAATTCGGTCCCCGAGAACTGGTGAGCTATCTTTGCAGTCCCCACAGATGTTTTTAAAAGGATTAGCTGTTATTCTTTGACAATTTCATGCATATGTACAATGTATCTTGAGCATGAGCATCCCTCCTTAGCTTCCCCCTTCGCTACTCCTTCACCTTCACGGCTCTTCTTTGTTTTCTTTTTTTGTAACCCACTGAGTCCAATTAGTACTGCCTGCCCTGGCCTCTGAAGGCACCAGGCATGCACACGCACAGACAAACATACAGGCGAAACACCCAGGCACACAAGATGTTGAGACGTAATTTACACACAGCTCTTATGTGTGCAGTTTAATGGATTTTGCCGTACCACAATATCAATTTTTTAAAATTACATATTTATCATTATTGTGTGTGCATGATGTGTGTATATGAGTGTGGGCACTTGTGCATGCCACAGTGCTTGTGTGCAGATCAGAGGACAGCTTTCTGGAGTTGGTTCTCTCCTTCCCAGTGTGGGTCCAACTCAGTTGCCAGGCTTGTCCACAAGCTCCCTTGCCTTCTGAGCCGTTTCACCAGCCCCAGCAATATCAGGTTTTAAAAAACTCTGGTAAAATACACATGACATAAAATTTCCCATTTAGCCGTCTTAAGGTATGCAACTCATAGATTTTATTCACAGTGTTGCACATCTGTCACCAATGTATAGTTCCCTAATTTTCATAGAAGCTGTACAATTCAGGGCTGGAGATACAGCTCAGTGATTAAGAGTACATACTGTTCTTGCAGAGGACCTGAGTTTGGTTCCTGGCACCCATGTTGAGCAATTCAAAACTACTTGTAACTCTAACTCCAAAGGAAACTGATGCCTCTGACTTCTATGGGTGCCTACACACACACACACACACACACACACACACACACACACAGGCATCCATCCATCCATCTGTCTGTCTATCCGTCTGTCCATCTGTCTGCCCGCCCATCCATCCATCCATCCATCCATCCATCCATCCATCCATCCATCCATCCATCTATCTATCTAATTAAAAATAATGAAAATAAATTTTAAAAGAAGCTATTAAATTATGCAATAATATTCCATTGTTCATCCCCAACCTCTTGAAACTCTGATTACATTCTGTCTCCATGAATTTACTTATTTATTGTTATTCTAGCCTATGCTTTTGTGTTATACTTACGTAATTATTACCAGGCTGGAGAATTGGCTCAGTGCGCTAAGAGTGTGTTATACTTTTCCAGAGGACCTGAGCTCAGTTCCCAGCACTCACATGGGGCACTCACTGTGTGCTCATGCACACACACACACATCTACATATATACACATAAATAAAGTAAATCTTTTTTTTAAAGTAAATAAATCATTGCCTAATGCAGAGCCATAAATTTTCATCTACTTTTTCCCTGAGAATTTTCTAGCTTTAGAGCTGAAGTTTTGTTAAGGTCTTAGTTCTTCCTCTCCCACCTAATGTCTTTTCCTTCCTAATGGGCTGGCTGGAACGTTCGATATTTTGTGAATGGCCACAATGAGGGTGACGGCTCTGGCTCCGGGTGGCCAGTCTCTCCTAGCATTAACTGCAGAAGTTGGATGTTTTGTCTTTGTAGATGATCTTTATCAAGACAAAGGCATTTCCGTCCTATTTCTATTCTTTGGAGACTTTTTCTCATGAATGGAGACTTATTTTTGTGAGATTTTTCTCTGCCCTATATGGGCAGATATACATTCTCTTTCAGTCTGTTTTCTTACTTCCCAGTGCTGAACTAGGCCTGCATTCTTAGAGGAAACCTCACTTTGTCATGTGTATAATTCTTTTTCTATATAGCTGGCCTCAATTTGATGATATTTTTAAAAGTTGATAATGAGGGTGGGAGACATGTCTCAGCAGTTAAGAGTGCATACTGCTCCTGTAGAGAACCTGAGTTCAGTTCCCAGCACTCATGTTGCGTATCTCACAATTGCCTATAACTCCAACTCCAGGAGATCTGGTGTCCCCTTCTGACTCAGGGGCACTTGGATGTATTGCACATACCCACACAGATATATAATTAACAAAAAATTTAAATTGATAAAAATTAAATAAGAATAAAAATTGATAATGAGTAGCAAATTTTAGTTGGTCTAGTAGGGGCACAGTAATATTGATGCATATAACATTTTAAATATTAATATATCTTAAAGTATTTTCATGTTTGTATTAACGAAGAATACTGGTCTATAGTGTCTTATTTTTAATATGTCTTTGGTTTGGGTATCATGGTGATACAGCACACGAACCCATATGAACACATCATACATCACACACACACACACACACACACACACACACACACACACGAACACATTTTATGTTTTGAATTCTCTCAAAATTGTTGAGGATTGGCTTTCCACCTCTGTTTATTCCTTCTCTTTTCTCTCTTTTTGTGGAAAAATACCAAAAGAAGAATTTGAATCATCATGCTATTCTGGATTCTACTTTGCATGGTCTGATTTAGTGTGTTCCTCACTTGCTTTAGGAGTTCTTCGTTCCTTCCTTTCTTCCTCCCTCCCTCCTTCCCTCCCTCCCTGCCTTCCTTCTTTCCTTCCTTCCCCCCCCCCTTTTATTTTTTGCAAATTGCTAGTTAAAGTAAAAGGTAATAAAAGCACTAAGCACTAAGCAAGAAACAGCTCAGCAGTTTGGAGGACTTGCTGCTCTTGCAGAGGACCTGGGTTCATTCCCAGCACCCATGTAGGGGTTCACAACCATCTGTAACTTATCACTTTCAGGGAATCCGACGCCCTCTTCTGACCTTTGTAGACATGAACATAGTGTACTCACAAACACTTATGCACATAAAATAAAATAAATCAATCAAAAGAAAATTTTAAGTAATGAGAACACTTTGAAAGTCTATCAGAATAATGAAGGAGTGGAGTAATCTCTATGTAACACCAGATTGAGGAAGCTCGGGGACCTCAAGGGTGATGTCTGAAGAGAAGAAGCCTGTCAGAAACCAAGTCTTAGGGCTTTTATTGCTGTGAAGAGATGCCATGGCCATGGTTTAATCCATTATATTAAAGGGGGGAAGCATGGCACATGTGGGCAGACATGGTGCTGGAGAAGGAGCTGAGAATTCCACATCTGGATCCTCAGGCATCAGGAAGAGAGAGTGACGCTGGGCCTGACTTGAGCATTTGAAACCTCAAAGCCCATCCCCAGTGACACACTTCCTCCAACAAGGCCACACCTCCAGCAAGTGACTCTCCCTCTGTGTCTATGGGGCCATTTTCATTCAGACCACATAGAGGGTTGCAAGATGGCTGAACAGCCTGGAGAACTAGAAAGGCTAAGCAGAAAGAATGAAGCCGACTCCAGCACTCCAGCAGGGGAGAGGAAGCCACAGCCTCTTCCACCACATAGGCCAGGAGCATTGGTCTAGAGAATGGCAGCTAATCCCAGTCATGGGACAAGCCCATAGTTTTCATAAGCCTTAAATTCAGTTGTAGGATTTGGTATGGCAGTGATGCCTATGGAATAGTTTGGCATTGGGGAAGTCAGTCCACTTGGGCACTCTCCATACTTCTGAGGGCTGTGCTCAAGCACATCTTGAGAGGGGATGCATTGCTTGAGATCGCTGTCTGGTGGGCCTCTTTGGTGTGCAGGAAGCAGTCATGGGTCAAGGAGGGCTGGACACAGATATGCTGAGAAGCCCAGGCAGCGAGAGGCTTCTGTGCTGACAGGGTCAGAGGACAGCAGCCCCGCCTTCTTTGACTGAGGACAGGGTAACTGAGGAGATTGCCAATCCTGAGCCAGAAGTCAACAAGCTTCTCCAACTCCATGCCTTCCTTCCTCTCCACCAAGTGGATTTCCATTTGCAGGACTGAGAAGCCTGAGTCCCGGGTTCAGTGGATGTCTTCTGCAACCTCCTCCATCCTCCAGGACGTGTGGTTTTGAGCAGAACTAGAAATCGCTGAGGGCAATAAAGATCTCAGTGCTCTTGAAGGCTCCCAGAAACCTCCACACTCCCCAGACATTAGTCATTAGCCACCCCAAGATACACAAACTGAGCAGCCTCAGGAGAGTGAGCAAAGGTGCCTAAAATGACTGTGACCCTGTGAAGCAGCTGACTGTGAGCCACCCCAGTTTGAACAACAGGAAGCGGAAGAGCCTCAACTTCAGTTGACGTCATCTTCCACCTGACCACAGAATATTCTGGAGAACTCAGGAAGAAACTGCTCTAAGACACTGTCTTTGGGGTTCCCCCTTTGCCCCTATATTTTTTCTTTTTGCTCCTTTTCTATATTTGTTAATTTCTTTTTAAAAATTGCTCTTAATTATGAGCGTGCATATGTGCGTGTGTGTGTGTGTGTGTGTGTGTGTGTGTGTGTGTGTGTGTGATGGTCTGTATGTCAAATTGCTCTGATTTGTCAATAAATAAAACACTGATTGGCCAGTGGCTAGGCAGGAAGTATAGGCGGGACTAACAGAGAGAATTAAAAGAACAGGAAGGCAGAAGGAGTCACTGCCAGCTGCCACCATGACAAACAGCATGTGAAGATGCCGGTAAGCCACGAGCCACGTGACAAGGTATAGATTTATAGAAATGGATTAATTTAAGATATAAGAACAGTTAGCAAGAAGCCTGCCACGGCCATACAGTTTGTAAGCAATATAAGTCTCTGTGTTTACTTGGTTGGGTCTGAGCGGCTGTGGGACTGGCAGGTGACAGAGATTTGTCCTGATTGTGGGCCAGGCAGAAAAACTCAAGCTACGTGTGTGTGTGTGTGTGTGTGTGTGTGTGTGTGTGTGTGTGTGTGTGTAAGTCAGGCTGAAGTTTCCTCTGCAATCCTTGTTTGGAAAAGAGTAATTCTTGAATAAGGGCGCTGTTAATTCAGTGTGCCACTTTCCTGGTTCTTTCTACTGAAGTCTGTTAGTTTTTCACTTGTTAGTGTTTTCCTTTGTTTGTTCCCCCTGATTTTTATGTTCAATTACTCTTAGGTTTGCTCTCTAGGTAGTGCTTTTAGTCTACTTAGCAGAACAGGAGGAGCTTCCTTGACTCCATCTTTCTGGAAGCAGGTTCTGAGTGTGTTTGAGCATGGCTTCACTTCCGGCAGCTGTCCTTCGCGGTTGGTTTATTGCTGGTGTCCTTGACTTTCCCTTTCTTCTCTGCATGTGCTTGGTCACAGCAGTGTCTGTGTGATCTGGTCATTGTCCTCTGTGGTTCCGTGACGTGTATTCTTTGCCGCTGATTTCAGCAGATGCAGGTTTTCATGTACAACAGCTTTCTTTCAAGAGAGGTTGTAGATGTCACACACAGTAAATGCCGTGACAATGTATTTTCATACCTCTCTTGAAACATTTGTTGTGTTTTGTGCTGCAGGCCTCAGGAATATATCCTAAGAACTCAGCTGGTTATGGCAAAGTCACTACCTGGAGGCATCAGGGAATTCCTCCAGAGGAAGCCAAATCCCAAGGAGTTTTTGGTGTTACTTGGCTTGTTATATATCAGCTGTATTCTGTTATGAAAATCATGTGTGCCTTCATAGTTTTCCCTTACAAGGGCTAACAGTGTGGACTGATCACTCTCTGGACATACACATTCCAGGAATTTGGAGAACAGCCTCAGGAAAGGCCTTCTCTGGAATCAGATTATCTCCCTTAGCCACTTTCAAGGACTAACAGGAGACACTGCCCAGGTGGGCGCCCAACTTTCAATGACTAACAGTGATAGCAGCCCACATGCAAGTCTCCTGACTTAAGGTAAATTCCACAAGGAGACAACGCCTAGGTGAGGTGGACGTTAAGTAAATAGCTTTACACAATTTAGCTTGGACCCTCCCTTTATATACCGGGACTTCCAGGGCATAGGACGGAGAAGAGAAAAGAGAATGGAAGAACTAGATGGGTAAGAACTTGAGAGGAACAAACTGAGACGGGGAAGAACTAGATTGAAGGGCTAGAAGAGAGGACTAGAGGAATGAGATGGAAGATGAGGAAGAGTCATATGGGAAAGCCCTAGCTGGGTAAGAACAAGGTGAAAAGGACCTAGATGAGGCAGAATCAAGACGAGAGAATTAAGATAGAACTTAAGAGGGAGCAGTAGATAAACAGAGAGAAATCAGGCAAGAGAGGAGCTAGGTATGAGAACAGAACTGAAGCTGTGTATAAAGGATGTTATGCCAGAGGAATTAAAGCAAGTGGACTATAGAGCTCGGTGTGCTGAGATTCTATTTCCCGAAAATAGTCCTCACCATTAGTAGTTCTCTCTCCTGAGCCCCTGGGATGTATAATATTAAGGCTGGTCCCACTAATATTATACAAGAGTTTTGGTCATGTATATATGGTAAGTTTACTTCTGTAGGTTACAAACTCTATAATCTGAGTTTGATGGACCGAATTGTGCTCTGACCCAAATGTGACTTTGGATTACAGCCTGTAAGGAGGTAAGCGAGGCTGGGGGTATTCTTTTCTTTCCCATTTATGTGAGGACTCAGTATCAAAGTAGACATCAGCAAGCCAGGAAAACAACCCTCACCGGAACCTGACCATGCTGGCTCCCTGAGTTCCCATTTTAGCTTTTACAACTGTGATAAAATAAATGCTTATTATCTAAGCCACTCCATTAAAATAGTTGTTTGTTACAGCATCCTAAACTAATATATGTTATTATTATTTGGGTTTAAACTTTTGATAAATAGCGTCTTAGTTAGGGTTTTTATTGCTGTGAAGAGACACCATGACAATGGCAACTCTTATAAAGGATAAGATTTAATTGGGGCTGGCTTACAGTTCCGAAGTTCAGTCTGTTATCATCATGGTGGGACATGGTGGTGTGCAGGCAGACACGGTGCTGGAGAGGTATCTGAGAGTTCTCCATCTTGTGCAGACAATAGGAAGTGGTCTGAGACACTGGGCATGGCTTGAGCATATATGAGACCTCAAAGCCCACCCCTACAGTGACACACTTCCTCCAACAAGGCCACACCCACTCCAACAAAGCCACACCTCCTAATAGTGCCACTCCTATGAGATTATGGCGGCCAATTACATGCAAACTACCACAAATAGTTTATAAATAATTTCCTGAAGAGATTTGTTTGGGACAGTGTCCAACTATTTGATGTTGAACTCACGATCCTCTTACCTCAACATTCCAAGGGTGTGTATTGCCACACTCAACTTTCCTCAAACAATTTAAATGAGAATTTTAGCCACATGTGGTGGTTTCCCCCTGTAATGTTAGCATTCAGGAAGGCTGAGGTAGGAGTATCAAGATTTAGAGGCCAGCCTGGGCTACCACAGTGAGTTTCAGGCTATCATGGGGCTATATAGCAAGATTCTGTCTCAACAAACTTAAGGGACAAGAAGGAAGGAGGGAGAGAGGAAAGGTAGGCTGGCTTCATCTAGCTAGGCAGTATTGTTTCTGTTCTCTTCATTTGTGTAGGCACAGATTCCCATCAGGTATGACTTCCCTCAGGCCAGAAGGATATCATTCAACTTTTAGTTTGTGACAGGGTCTCAGTATGTGCTGTCCCAGCCTCCAAGTGGTGGAATCACAGGTGTGAGCCACCGTGACCACCTCATCTAGCATATGTTATGGGGGCCAGTCTTTTGCTATTTTTTTGCTTGAAAGGGTCCTTATATTTCCTTTGTTCTTGAAAGCTCCTTTTAAAGATTATTATTTTGTGTTTGTGTGTGTGCCACATGTGCACATGTCCCGACCTGTGGAGGCAGAAGACAACTTTCAGGACTCCATTGTTTCTTTGCACCGCGTGACCCTGGGATCTAACTCAGGTCTTCAAGTTTTCATGAGAAGCACTTTTACCCACCAAGTCATCTTGTTGGCCCTTGAAACAAGGCTTTGCTAGATCAATAGTTCTTGGTTTTCAGGAAGTAGGCAGTGCTGTTTCACATGGAGATGTGCTGCCATTCCTGTGTTACTCTGTTAATGTGGGGCAAGAGTGCCTGCACCTGTTACAATGTTTACTTTTTGAGGTAAGCGTTTAAAATCTGTTATTGCTGGGGGTGTGGTGCTCAAACCTTTGATCCCCAGCAGGCCTGAGTCCTAAGTCATTCTCCTGTTAATTCAAGGAAATGCTATTCCACTGTATATATTTCATGATGCTTCTTCTCAGAACCATGGTTATTACATAGTTGTTAGTCCTCCAGGTGGTTCCTCTCTCTCCCCGTCCCCTCTCTGTCTCTGTCTCTCTGTCTGTCTCGGTCTCTCTCGCTTTTTCTCTCTGTCTGTCTCTGTCTCTGTCTCTGTCTGTCTCTGTCTCTCTGTCTCTCTCTCTCTCTTTGAGACAGGGTTTCTTTGTGTAGTCCTGGCTGGCCTTGAACTCAGAGATCCACCCGCCTCTGCCTCCCGAGTGCTGGGATTAAAGGCGTGCGCCACCACTACCAGCCTCGGTGGGTTTTCAATGTGACACCATCAAGTTAAGTGTTTCTTCATAGCAATAGAACAATAACTAAGACAACTTCTGATTTCAACACCTCTAAATTAAGAATTAATTTGTAGGAAATGAAGATGTGGCTGAGTTGGTAGTGTTTCCTAGCATCTATAAAGCCTTGGCTTCAATCCTCAGCACCATTTAAACTGGTGCGTATACCTGTAAATCCCAGAACTTCAAAAAAGGAGTCAGGATGGGGCCAGAGAGATGTCTCAGTGGTTAAGAGCATGGGCTGCTCTTCAAGAGGACCAGGTTCAATTCCCAGCACCCCCATGGCAGCTCACAACTGTAACTCCAGTTCCAGGGGATTTGACACCTTCACACCAATGCATATAAAATAAAGTTAAAGAAATTATTTTTTAAAAACAGAGAAATTTATTAAAAGAAAAAAAAAAAGGACCCAGGAGGGGTGTGTATGTAGGAAGATGGTGTCTTAGTCACTGTTCTATTGCTGTGCAGAGACACCATGACCAAGGCAACTCTTATAAAGAAAGCATTTGATTGGGAGCCTGCTTCCAATTTCAGAGCTTTAGTCCATTATCACCGTGGTGGGGAGCATGTGGCAGATAAGTGCGGTACCAGAGAAGCAGTTAAGAGCTACACACCCTGATGCATAGGCCAAGAGAGACTCTGGACAAAAGCATGCGCTTTTGAAAGCTCAAAGCCCACCCCCAGTGACACACTTCCTCCAACAAGACCACACCTCCTAATCCTTTCCAAATAGTGCTAAGCATTCAGTTATATGAGCCTATTGGGGTCATTTTTATTGAAACCACCAGAGATGGCGCAGCTGGTAAGAGCATTGTCTGCTCTTCCAGAGGACCTGGGTTTGATTCCAAGCCCTTAAATAGCAGTTTACAACTGTCTTTAACTTCACTCTGGCCCCTGCAAGCACTGGGCATGCAACTGCTAATAGACACAGACTTACATGTAGACAAAAGACCCACACACATAAATTAAAAAAAAAAAAGTGGAGGTAGGAGGGTCAGAAGTTCAAGGTTCAACATAAGCTGCATGTTGAGTTCAAAGCCAGCCTGGCATACATGAAATCCTGTCTAAAAAACAATAATTTGTGTTGTTTTATGTTTCATTTTCATGTGTGTTTGTACACATTAATGTGTGACAGGCTTTTCCAGCAAGACTCAACACATTCACCAACTTGCCAAAGGGACCCATAAAAAGACAAAGGTAAAAATTGCATAGAAGTCCAACTCTGTGAAGTAATGAGGTTGTTGTTGTTTTGGTAACTAACAGGAGTGTGGGTGAAAGGTGACAGAAGCAGGAAGACCCAAAGGCAGCCATGCATCACTGAAAATCCCACTCCAGCGTGCACGCCGGCTCACAAAAGCTGCAAGGGGGCTCTCTGCACAGCCTGCATGCTGCCCGATAGATAGTCCGAGTAGTCTCCTCTCTGTGCCCTGCCTGGTCTCCTTCCCCAGGAGTTATTTACTCCTATAAAGCTAGGGAGGGGCCTTCGAGAATTCTCCAAGT
This sequence comes from Peromyscus nudipes, assembly GCA_902168325.1. Classification (NCBI taxonomy): domain Eukaryota; kingdom Metazoa; phylum Chordata; class Mammalia; order Rodentia; family Cricetidae; genus Peromyscus; species Peromyscus nudipes. Next base: position 12,922 of record CABHPH010138701.1, on the reverse strand, counting down.
TTCCACTGTCCCAGACCTGTGACTTCCCTCCCGGGTCTTACGAGTCTCCTTTTCCCTCCTGGAGGGAAAGTTTCAACCCAAGGAAACTGTTATACAATAACATGCACACCACAGACACACATGTGGAGGCTCTTTTACAGTAGCATGCACACCGTGGCACACACATGTGGAGGCCTGGGGTTCATTTGGGGATTCATTTTGCTTGCTCTTCCACCGTATTCACTGAGGCAGGACCTCTAAACCAGGCCAGAGTCCCTTGCTCCTCTTACTGCCAGATTGCCCCGAGGACGTCACCTTTAAAGGCTGGAATTGCAGGTGGGCCATCACCTACCCAGATTGCCCCGAGGACGTCACCTTTAACGGCTGGAATTGCAGGTGGGCCATCACCTACCCAGATTGCCCCGAGGATGTCACCTTCAAAGGCTGGAATTGCAGGTGGGCCATCACCTACCCAGCATATCTATGGGTTGTCCTCACGCTCGTCATCTCCCCAGCCCTAATCCGTGTTCTTTTAAGCCACTGAGTTTGTGGAACTGTCACAGAGGCTGTCATAGAAAACCAACACTTTCCACTGAAGGTGCTCATACTCGTTGCAAACCTGGTAATTTAATTGAACACCACTCTTTTGTTTGAGTTTGGAAAGGTCACAGGTCACTCAGTGTGGCAAGAGCAGCTGCATGCTTTAAGAGAAGCCTCTGCAGACATATTGTTTTTATTTATTTATTTGCTTGTTTATAGACAGTGTCTCATTATGTAGTTCTGGCTGGCCTTGAACTCAGAGAGTCTCTTGCCTCTGCTTCCTAAAAGCTGCCATTAAAGGCAAGCACCACCATGCCCAGTTCAGACATGCTTTCTGAACAGCATCCCTCTTTCCATGCCCCATCTTTCTGTTTTCTAATCACCCTGCTCAGCCCCCAACCCAAGGACTAACAGGCCCTACTTCAGGCACTATCCCTCACTTCATGGTCAGAAAACTTTTTCTAGGCTTGGAGCAGTTGCCATGGGGAAGTTCATCTGATTTTTAATCAGTGAAGGACCCCTGCTCTTCATTGCCTGATATTCGAATATCTAATATTTTGTATGCTATTTTGTTTCTTCATATTTATATTTTGGGCCGGTGTGTGTGCATGTGCATAGGCACACATGTATGTGAATGGATGGGAGTGGAGGTGTATGTGTACATGTAGAGGTCAGAGGTTGATGTCAGAGGTCTTCCATTGCTCTCCACATTGTATATTGAGGCAGGGTCTCTCACTTGAACCCACGGCTAACCAATTTAGATAGTCTAGCTCACTAGCTTGCCCTAGGGGTTTTGTTTGCCTTCCTTGTGCTGTGTTATAGGCAGGCTACATACTTGCATGGCATTTTGGGGGTGCAGGGGGGGACCTGAATTCTGGTCCTCATGCTTGAACTTCCAGAGCTTTACCACTGTCATTTCCTCTGCTCTTGTCTGGTATTTTAAGTGCATCAGGTGGGTGGGGAATTCAGTGCCACATCATGGCCAGAAGCGAAAGGATAAAATTTAAGTTAACTTGTTGAATCAAAATCTTAAAATATATTTCATATGCTTTCTAGGTATGAACTAATTCCTTTCCAAACACCTTTGGAGCATCTACTAAACAAATTAATTATTGTATTAATGCAAGTTTTATATGGGCCTATTTTACCTCCAGTGGACTAGAGAGTATGAAAGAATGTAAGCTGCAGTACAGTGCTTTAAAAATCTGAATGCTTTGTTGTTGGCTTCTGGACAGAGATGAGTCTGAAGGTTCAGTTTCTCCAGTTGGTGCAGGTTGGTGGCCACAGTCAGAGGCCCATGTGAACAATGGGGGTGCTGCGATGCAAGCCTTTAGTTGGGAGAAGGATGTGGGTGCCCCGGCCCCGCAGTGTCAGAATCACCTCCAGGCCAACAGATTTTGGCGGGACTGTCAATATGTCTGAACTGGATATTTTTGTCAACGTAAGATATAGTCAGTAGGGAACCTCAATTGAGAAAATGCTTCATGACCGATGGTGGAGGGCTCAGCCCATTGTGGGTAGGGACACCTATGGGCAGGTAGTCCTGGGTGCTATAAGAAAGCAGGCTGAGCAAATCATGATTAGCAATCCAGTAAGCAGCATCCTCCATGGCTTCTGCAGCAGCTCCTCACTCCAGGTTCCTGCTGTTTGAGTTCCTGTCCTGACTTCTTTCAACGATAGCTACGATGTGGAAGCATAAACTGAATAAACCCATTCCTCCCCAATTTGCTTTTGGTCATGGTGTTCCATCATTAGCAATAGTAACTCTAAGACAACAGCTTAGAGAAGCAGCAGAAGGGCAAGAGCATCCGGGTGGTGGTGAGATGCGGACCATGTAATCTGGAAGGGAGGAAAGCTAACTACATTCAGTAGTAGAATGTGATCGTACACAAAAAGACCTCAGCGAATCAACTGTAGGACTCACTGACAAGAGCTCAAGGAAAACATTTCCTTTTGATATGGTGTTTGGAATATCTACTGAGCAAATTGATGTTTACAAAAGTGGTGTTTGTCCATTCTAGATGAAGTTATTATGGGCTATAATTGGACCATCTTTACAGACTGGCACTGGAAAACTTTTACAGCGGAAAATGAAAGGTCATCTGGGAGGAAGATCCTTTGGCTGGTATAATTTCACAAACTCACTTAATTTTTGAGAACCTTACTGATAATGGTACTGAATTTTCAGCCAGTGTCGCTATTGGATATCTATAATGAAGAACTTTTGATATTCTCTGACCATCTTGTTCTGAGAGACTGCTTTGTTTGATGATCCTGTAACAAGATCGGAGTGATAATCAAAGATTTAGAGGAAATTTCAGAGCACAACCAAGGTGAAGTCTACTGAACTCTGGAGAAGAGAACAGCAAAAAGGACAACTGGAGCAACCTTGGTGAGTGCTTCCTCTAGCTTTTCTATATTATACACATGAAAAGATGCGACAATTGGTGGAGAGCAGCTTGTTAAAACTGGAAAGCTGCATTTGGTTAATCTTGCAGGAAATGAAAAATTGGCCATCTTGGAGCTGTTGACAAGAGCATCCAGGATGCTGGAAATATCAATCAGTCCCTGTTGATTTTCGGAAGAGTTATTACTGCTCTTGTGGAAATAATACCTCATGTTCTTTATCGAGAGTCTAAACTAATTAGAATCTTGCAAAAGTCTTTGGGGGGGGGGTGTACGAGAACACCTACAATTGTAACAAGTTCCCCTGCATCTCTCATTTTTGAGGAACCTGTGAGTACATTAGAATATGCTCAAAGAACAAACTGAGTAAGCCTGGAGTTGATCAGAAACCTGCCACAGAACCTATTAAGGACGACACAGAAGTGATGGAGTGTGTGACAGCTCTCGATACAGCCCATGAGAAAAATGGAGTGTACATCTCTGAAGAAAATCTTAAAGAGCCATGAACGGAAAATTAACTTCAGAAAATAAATTGTTGAACTGGTTGAAAAAAAATCAGTGCCCTTGAGGAGGGGCTCAGTAGTGTTAATTATTTGTGGGTGATGAACTTGACCAGTGTAAATCTGAGGTGCAAATAAGGTGCAGGGACATGAAACCACTCAGAAACATTTACAAGAAATAGACTTACAAGTTATTAGAGAGGAATATGTCTCTTTAACATTGGAAAGAACATAGGCAAAACCTCAAGTAACCAGCAAGAAAATGGCAGCTAGTGTGTCTCAGATTTCCAATGTGCTACGAGAAGAGCGATGATTAGCTGCACAAAGTAAGACTGTTGTTCTGCAGAGATCAATTACTGAGCTTGTGACTGGCCATCCTGGTCCCCTCAAGGCTGTCTCATCCCCTGGTGTGCTGTCCACACTGAAAACCAATAGACAACGGCAACAGTTTCAGGACTTTATTGGCAATGGTTGAAAAGACAGGAGATTTAAAAAGAAAAGAAAAAGGAAAGTTTTCTCAGTGTATTGTATAATAATCTAGGACTCTAAGAAAATATAGTTTCTTCCTTGGTTCAATCACAAAAGCTTTGTGGAAACTTAAATAAAGACTTGAAGGCAGCATGGAAACCCATTCACAGGAAATTTGTCAGTTAATCAATAGTTGGATGGAGAGATTCTGTGCTTTGGAGGCAAAGTGTGAAAATGGCCAGAAACCACTTAGTAGTACTCAAGAAGATGCAGAGTGGAAGTCAACAGATGTAATCAATAAGACAACAAACTTATTGAGGCTGAGGAGACAGCTTAGCAGTTAAGAACACTGTCGGCTCCTTCCAGAGGACCTGGGTTTGATTCCCAGCACCTACCTGGAGGCTAACTACAGTCTGTAACTACAGTTCCTAAGGGATCCAATGCCCTCCCCCCACAGCACAGTACACACATGGTGCACCGATGCATGGAGACAAAACACCCATACACATAACATAAACAGAATTTAAAAAAATTATTGCTAGGCCAGGTGTGGTGGTGCATGTCTCGGCAGAGGCAGGAAAGAATAGTAAAGTCTAGGGCTTAATGAAACTATAAAAACTTGTTTGAATAACCTTAATTGCTTATTGCTGAAACTAGATATCCCAACAGGTTTGACACCAGAGAGAAGTTATTTATATCTATCAACACTGGTGAGAACTGAACCATGGAAACAGCTCCTTGATCAGCTGCAAAAGAAACAGCCCAAGCTGTCAATGATGCTAAATTGTTTGGAAAATGACAGAGACCAGTCAAGACATGGATGAAGGAAAGGGGGTTTCTGGAGCTACTGACTGAAGAATCTACTTCAAGAGCCATTTGTATGTACCAGTGTGGATTGCTCAAGTGGCTGTGTTCTATTTTTCCAGCACAAAAACACAGGCGTTAACCCAGTGGAGAAGTCAAAAGTGAAGAAACCTCACATACAGTACTGTTTAAAAGAGCAGACTGTATTACAAGCCTGCAGTAAATTTATGTGTCAAGACTATTTTTTATTTATTTTTGGTTTTTCAAGACAGGGTTTCTCTGTTTAACAGCTCTGACTATTCTGAGACTCATTTTATAGACCAGGCTGGCTTCATCTACAAATCCAGAGAGATCTGCCTGCCTCTGCTGGGATTAGAGGTGAGCCACCACCTCCTGGCTTTATTTATTTTTATGTGCATATTTGTCCTTGTGAGGGTATTGGATCCCCTAAAACTGGAGTTACAGACCAGTTGTGAGCTATCACGTAGGTTCTGGGAAGTGAATGCAGGTCCTCCAGGAGCCAGTGCCCTTCTTAACCACTGAGCCATCTCCTCAGCCCATCCCCCATTTTTTTTTTCTTTTAAAAGAAAAATAAAAGTCAGGTGGTGATGCCTTTAATTCCAGCACTTGGGAGGCAGAGGGGGGTAGTTCTCTGAGTTTGAGGCCAGCCTGGCCTACAGAGCTAGTTCCAGGACAGCCAAGGCTATGCAAAGAAACCATCTTAAAAAACCAATAAATAAAATCTGACAAGCCATAATTTGAGGCTGTGTACAGATTGAAATGAGATAGACTTTATCAAGCAACACAGTTAATGGTTTAAAGCTGAATGTGCTTTTTTTGTCATCACTGTAGTCCAAGTGTGTAGGGAGTATACTGAGTACATGTGCTTCTAGCTTTTTATATAAACTAGCCCTTCTAGAACAAGTGAGTATTTTTCTTGTATGCTATTAATTACCAAATATATGGAAAATACGTTGTTCTAGGCTTTGGCTGGCATAGGGAATGTTGCCAGCACTTAGCCTTGTAAAGGGCCATCTCCTCTGCTGTTTTGCTGAGTTCATACACATATATGTATTTTAAGCCTCTAAAGAGATTTTTCCTGTTTTACCTTCTCAGCTCACTTCTCCCCTTTCATCTGTTACCATGCCATTTGTAGAGAGCTACAGGTTTGCTTATTATGAAAAATCTAGGGTTTTGCTACAATCATTGTCAATAATAAACTTGACCCTGGAAGTGTATACACACACACACACACACACACACACACACACACACACACACACACACACACACAGCTTAATAAGCATGGACTTGATGGATTGAGCCATTGAACTATTTGCCACAGCAGTTTTTAGTCTCCTAAATGATGGAAATGGCATTCAGTGTTTTCACACCAAGAGATGCATATGCATCTTTATTGAGAGCCTTTGTAATAAAAGCAGACATTGGGCTTTTAGTGTAATTTGTGGTGTTAAATCAAAAAAGAAAAAGTCAAGTGGATCAAATTACAACAGGATAGTTCTTTTAGACATCTGGCTTCATGGCAAATCAATTTATAATCAAGGGCTTATGATTTTTAAGGCATGGCCTGGTTTGTCTTCTAAGGACCGGGTCTACACAAATCTTACATGTGTTAGGCATGTTGTAACATTTAATTTTTTTTAGATTTATGTACATGAATGTTTTAACCTTCATATATATCTCTGTGCACCACATGCCTGCCTAGTATCTGTGGAGGATAGTAGAGGGTGTTGGATCCCTTGGGAATTGGAGTTAGGATGGGTATGAGTTACCATGTTATGTGCTGGGAATCGAACTTAGGTCCTCTGTAAAAGCAACTGCTCTAAACTGCCAAGCCATCTCTCCAGACTCGTTAGTGTGTGTTACTGAACCATATGGAGGAGGTTAGAGGACAACTTTGTGGAGTAGGTTCAGAGTAGTAGTCCTTACCTTTTCTAATGCTGTGACCCTTTCCTCATGTTGTGACCTCCAACCATAAAAATTATTTTCCTTACTACCTCCTAACCGTAATTGTGTTACTGTTCTGAACTGTAAATATCTGTTTTCCAATGGTCTTAGGCAACCCCTGTGAAAGGGCTCTTCGACCTCTAAAGGGGTCATAACCAAAGGTAGAGACTGAAGTCATGTTGCCAGATTGCATGGCAAATTGTTTCACCCAAGCCATATTGCTAGCTCTTAATTCTGAGATAGGGCCTCATGGAGCTCAGGGTAGCCTTACTATGTAGCCATGATGACCTTGAACTCTTGCCGCCTCACCCCAAGTGCTGTAATTATAGGCATGTGCTACTACTACCCAGCTTTCTTTCCTTACTGAAGACCACTGACTTTCACTGCTGGGTTAATGGCATTCTGCTCAAGTCACTAGCACACCAGGTTTATTGTTGACACCCACCCACCATTTAACCCAGTACCTTAGACTGCTTGGTCAAGCTACCACTGAAATTCTCACCATTTGAATACTGGCACTTTGACTAATCTTTGTAAGAAATGATTTGTTTAAATTGTACTTTTTGTTGCCTATGACCTGAGGGTCCAAACTGACAGTGTAACATAAAGTCTTAAGAGACTCTGGAAAAACAGTAAGTGCCCCTAACCCCTGAGCCATCTCTCTAGTCCCTTGAAGGTTTATTTATTTATTTTGAGATAAGGTCCTTGACCAGGTTAACCTTGAGCTCATAGAGATCTGCTTGTCTCTGCCTCTGGAGTGTTAAGATTAAAGGTATGAACCATCATGCTTGCCTGAAGGTAATTTTTTTGGGAGGGGATTGAACAAAAATGGCCCCCATAGTCCTATAGGGAGTAGCACTATTAGAAGGTGTGGCTTTGTTGGAGGAAGTGTGTCACTGGGAGGTGGGCTTTGAGGTTTCAGATGTTCAAACCAGGCCTAGTGGCTGTCTGTCTCTTCCTGCTGCCTGAGGATCCAGATGTAGAACTCTCAGCTACTTCTTCAACACCTATGTGCTGTGTGCTGCCATGCTTCCTGCCATGATGATAATGGACCAAAGCTCTGAACTGTAAGCCAACCCCAATTAAATGCTTTCTTTTGTAAGAGTTGCCATGGCCATGGTATCTATTCACAGCAATGAAACCCTAAGACGGGGTTTGGTTTTTCGGGAGAGGATTTCTCTGTGTAACAGATCTCTGGCTGTCCTGGAACTCTGTAGACTAGGCTGGCCTCAAAATCACAGAAATCCATCTTGCTCTGCCTCCTAGTGCTGAGATTAAAGGTGTGTGCCACCATGCCCAGCCTAAGGCTGGCTTTTATACAAAGGACTAGGTGTTGTAATTGTGATGAAATTCTGGGTGTGGGCTGCCCTATGTGGTAGATGATGCTCCAGGCCCCACTTCCCAGGGCAGCTCTCCCTACTCCCCATGCTGGGGACCTTTAGGGGGCAGCAATGATGAGCAGGGGAAGAAGGGCAGTTATTCAGTCTCAGTGTCTTAGGGTGGAGCTTTCCCATGCTGTCAGTAGCTCCACCCCCACTGCTTTCTAAATGTGAGACAGAACTTACTGTTTTCTACATGCACTTTGTTCTTGTAGCTCAAGTAACCCAAATCTTTTTGGCTGTAGTCCCAGACCTAAGCAGGGAGTCTCCACCATTCTCAGGATGACTGTGCTTTCCAGAGAGAATCAGGCTCATGTGTCTCAGCCTGGACAGCTTCTCAGACTCTGATCTAAGAGCAGTGATTTTTCTGGATATATTGTTATTGTTTGCACAAGTGTAACAGATTACTGAGTAACTCATCTAGAAATGGTTAAACTTGAAAATCACTTTGTATTTGAATGAATTTCTTAAAAACTTCCATTGGATTTCTATCATACTAAAAATTAAAATTTAAGGGTGGTGGCATACTTCTGAAACCTTAGCACACAAGAGGCAGAGGCAGGAGGACCATGAATTTGGGGCCAGCCTGGGCATTCTAGTGAGAGTCTTTCCTCAAAAACCTGGAGATTTCATCCTGCATTCTATCAGGCAGTATTTATGGAATGACTAGAATAAGTTCTTTCTCCAAATAGGATTACGCTACAACGGCTTCCACTACTGCTGCTGCTCGGGTCACCTCTTGGAAGTTGCCTAGGGAACATACAGCCCTCATCTCAAAGTCCTCAGCAACTCTTCTCTTGAGCACAGCTATTTCTGATTTGGCCCAAAGCCATCTGGACACAAGTTTGGCTAGCATGATGGCTAATAAACAAGAAACACAGCAAAAGGGGCTGGGGAGGTAACCTGGGGAGAAAGTGCTTGCTATGCGAACACAAGCACATGATTTCTGGTCCATGGTGCCCACACAAAAGCTAGCTATGGTGGTATACCACCTGTCGTGACGGCATGGGGTGAGTGTAGAGACAGGCGAGTCCTGGGGTCTCACTGGCTAGTTAGGCCAGCCAAAACAGCAAACTTCAGGTTCAGAGGAAAGACACTTAACAAAAGATGGAGGTAGACAGAAGACAACCCATGCTGACTTCTGCCTCAACAAAGATGTCAGGGGCAAACATACATCCTCTCTCCACCCTCCCCAAAAGGAAAATGTCAGAAGCAGGCATTGTTCTGACAAAACTCTGAGACCCTAAGTTCAGCAGCAGTGCTGGTTGCTCTCACCCATGTGGGGGGACCCGTCTTACTCAACCTGAGAAAACTGTCCCTGTTTGGTGGTGACACTAGTTTCCTTTCTCAGCAGAGTCAGCATCAACAGCTGACCTGGTAGACAGATCTACACTGGTGGCCTTGGAAATGAGCCTCGGTATTGCTGAGTAGGTTATTTTTGTTTCATCCTGGCAGGGACTTTGCAATTAACACAACAGCCTCTGGAAATCTGAAAAGAGAAAGAAAGGTAATTTACGTCAGTTGTTTGAATATGCAATGCATGTTGACCAGCCTTCTCCACTCATGCTAGAGTAGCTATCAGGGCCTGAGGACCAGTCAAACAGAACTGTTAGCATGCTGGAAAGGCTCAAGGGACTAGTTACTGACCTTCCATTTCCCATGCAGTTCCCAAGTCTGCAAAAGATTCAATAATTTAAGGCTAGGAATGACTCTCCTTCCATATGGAAGTTCTCCAATATGGGAACTGGGAGGAAAACAGGAACATGGGTTCTCAAAGGACAGCAACACACTCCTAAATCCCATTCATTATTTGAGGGGAAAAGGCAGAGACCTGTTCATTCAGAAAATCTTACTAGGATCCTGGTTCCAGTGCAAAGTCAGACAGTTCTGTTTTTTCCTCTCCTTTCTACCCTGGCCTATAGCAGTGAAAGTTCAGCACTGGGTGGTGAGTCCACAAAGCATGATGCCCAGATCTCTAGCTTCAGTAAAGAGGAATGTTGGAGAAGATGGTTTTACATGCCAAGAAGTGGTACAGTGAGACACAAGAAAAGGACCCCAAGCAGCCTCCACTAGTATGGACAGGCAGGTAAGGAGCAATTCCAGCAATCAAGGAAGTGCAGGGACTTTTGGCTGAGATGGTAAATATCTCATCATATAATAATCATTTCAGGACTCTGTTCTTTATCTGTGCTGCCTAACAAGCTAGAATCATCTAAGAGGAGGGAACCTCAAATGAGAAAAAGCCTCCATAAGATCAGGCTATAGGCAAGCCTGTAGGGCATTTTCTTTTTTCTTTTTCTTTCTTTTCTTTCTTTTCTTTTTTTTTTTTTTTCCGAGACAGGGTTTCTCTGTGTAGCTTTGTGCCTTTCCTGGAACTCGCTTTGTAGACCAGTCTGGCCTCAAACTCACAGAGATCTGCCTGGCTTTGCCTCCCAAGTGCAGGGATTAAAGGTGTGCGCCACCACTGCCCGGCTGGCATTTTCTTAATTAGTGATTAAATTAGGAGGACAAAGCCCATTGTGGGTGATGCCATCCCTGGGCTGGTGGAGCTAGGCTGTATAAGAAAGCAGGCTGAGGGGTTGGGGATTTAGCTCAGTGGTAGAGCACTTGCCTAGCAAGCGCAAGGCCCTGGGTTCAGTCCTCAGCTCTGGGAAAAAAGAGAGAGAGAGAGAGAGAGAGAGAGAGAGAGAGAGAGAGAGAGAGAGAGACAGAGAGAGAGAGACAGAGAGAGACAGAGAGAGAGAGAGAGAGAGAGAGAAAAGCAGGCTGAGCAAGCCATAAGCAGTGATCTTCCAAGGCCTCTGCATCAGCTCCTGCCTCCAGGTTCCCGCTCTGAGCTCCTGCCCTGACTTCCCTTCATAAAGAGCTGTGAAACAGAAGTATAAGCCAAATAAACCCTTTCCAACCCAAGTTGCTTTTGGTCATGGTGTTCATCACAGCAAGAGAAAGCCTAACTCAGACGCTTGCCAAAGTTAGATTTTACAGGATCTAACTTTACCTTCCCACTGGCTTGTCACTTAAAACTTTAAAATGTATTTTTAAAATAGTTCAAAGGGAAAATGAACCGACAGCTGTGAAGAGAACAGCGTTTTTAATCCACCTGCCTGAGGAGGACAAGAAAATGCTTCCTAATCCCAGAGTACCCGAACCCCCCAAGCAAGAAAAGCCTCAGGACTGCTGAAAAAGCTTGTGCTCTGTGGAGACTCTGAAGTAACAACCAACGAACAGAGCAGGTCTAGGCACACAGCACAGGTTCAAATCCCAAGCAGGGACTACTGTGTCTCTTCATGGTCACAGGGTCCAGACTTGGCGGCAGCCTGGAGTTCCTCTAACCTTGGCTATTGACTACCTGCACAGGAAAGAGGTCTCCACCACTTGAAGAAAAACTCAGCTGTCATTGCCAGTGTTCCTGTCAGGCATTGTCTCACACCTGTGATCCAGTTCTCAGGAGGTTGTATCAGGAGGATTGCTGTAAACTGAGGCTGGCTGGACTGCAGAGTGAATTCCAGATCTTCTCGGGCTATGAGTGAAACCCTGTCTAAGGGAAATCCCCCAAACCAACCCAAACTCCCAAACCAAAACTGGGCAATATTTTCCTGCTTTAAGCTATAGATGAATTAACTGATCAGAAACAAATTAAAATGGAAAAAAGCTAAAAGCAAGCATTTCTCCCACTGGCTGGGTAAATTTACACACTATGGCTAGCTTTCTTTCTCCATTAATCCAGTGATCATAACCTTTTTATCTTTTTTGAGACAGAGTCTCTCTATGTAGCACTGGCTGGCCTGGAACTCACCATGTAGACTTGACTTGAACCCACAGAGCTTCACCTGCCTTTGCATCCCGGATGCTGGGATTAAAGGTATGTGCCCCCAGCACTTTTATTTGGTAGTTCTTGTGAAGCCTATGCTTAGGCAGTTTTCAACATTTTTATTTTTCAGCTGTTTTTTTCCTCAATGGCTTGGTAATCTCTTCGTGAAAAGTTCCTCTCATACAGCCCAAAGACTAAACAAAGAAAAAAGCCCCGAATCATATTGTATTCATAAGCAGATAAAAAGTTTTAGTATTTTTCAATAGGGCTTGCTTTTACCTTGGTATTTGGAGAATTTAAATGTCACTCAACCTGAGTTTTATTTACAGTGTTATTAGTCAAACATTTACCCCATCATTAATAAATTTTACTCAAAAATTGTTTATTTTGAAGTGCATACCCAGTTAAGTAGGGGGAGTAAGCATGATTACATTTTGAAGGCTTTGTTTATGAAAATGAATTTTAAAGTTCCAAAAATTCCACAGTCTACACAATCACAGGAGTAGGAAGTGACTACAAATTCAGTATTATTAGCATCTGTGTAACAACCTGGGCGGTCAGTGACAGCCAGTGTTCTCACAGGTGAAGTGGTTTTTAGAAGTACCAGAGTGAAGAGAACAAAGTTTCTGTGGTCCACCTCCAGAACCTTAGTGTTCCCGTCTTAAGACAAAACGTACGTACATCTATTTCCAGAATCATGAATACTAGCAAAAAGGTTTTTCTCTCTTTTTTAAAAGAAAAGCAAGAATGTTTAAAAGAAATAAAAACAGGATGGGGAGTCAGCAGTGGCCAAAGGGTGGTGGCCATGCGCAAGGCCGGAGGTTGGTCCACCAGCTCTCAAACAGACCAGCAAACAAGAAACCTCAACCAAAACAAGCCCAAACCTAAACAACTGGATGAAAATATGTGGAATGTATTTGTCAGTGAAACTACAAGTGACGGGGACTCAAACTTGTATACTAACCATGAATTCCAAAACATTTTGGCTATTTTTGGGGTGTTATTATTTAGCGAGGCTTTAAGTGCAACTCCAGTTTCTAAAGAACATGTAATCCTGGCCTCATCAC
>CABHPH010138700.1:2237-31836 GCA_902168325.1 Peromyscus nudipes | reverse complement strand
GCCAGAAGCAGAACTACAGAAGCCAAAAAGCAAGGTTATTACATTTAGAAACTTTCTCATAACTATAGATTTTGATGGATTAGGCCTTTGTTTTAGCAGGTGGTGCTGTCGACATGCTGAGTTTTACAGCCTGAATGATACTTCCATCATGGCGTCAGTTGTGCTAAGGTCTGTCACATGCTTTATAATTTTCTTTGTTCTGTTACTATAATAATTTTGTGAAAGAGTAACCACATTTGCATGTGGAATTTGGGGTAACTTCAAATCTGTGTTCCTGGACCATAGTCACTCATATTTGGCTCCAGAATAATCTCAGTCTCTCTGCCTCACTATGCAGGCTAGCCCTGAAGTCACAGAGATCTGGCTGCCTTTGCCTCTTGAGAGAAGGAGCGAGACATAGAGAGAGACGGGTTTAAGATTTAAGTCAGACGGGGTGAAGTTACGGAAAACTGTGAGCCGCCACCTGGGTGCTGGGAATCAAACCTGGGTCCTCTACAAGAGCAACACTCTAAACCCCAGAGCCATTTCTCAGCTCCAAGAATTCCATCTCCGTCCAGGATGGCCGAGACCCGAATCTCCCGGGCTACACTCCAGAACGGAAGGGGAAGTGACGCCACATAGGCCTTTCCCCGCCCCCCCTAGCGATGGCTGCATCCTGTAGTTCTCAGTGCTGTTCTCCACCTCGGGTCCATCTTTACTCCTAGGGAGTCGCGGAGGTGGAGGCGACGGCGGCCGTGAAGGGTCAGTTTAGGGCGCGGCTGTGTCCGCGAAGGCCCATAGCCGGGGACCGGCGGGTCTCACGTGCACCGCGCCTCCCTCCGCCGCTGTGAACGCTCCCCGCCTCCAGGGGCTTGCCGTCGGCTCGGCCCCCTCTGCAGAAAACTCCCCAGCCGCCTTCCAGATTAGTCAGTCTTCCAGGGGACAGAACTCCGCCGCTGGCATCGCCCTGCAGCCGCCGCCTCCTCCGCACGACCCAGCGATCGTGGAGCTCGGGTGAGCGCCGCGGGCTGGGGTTTGTGAAGGAAGCTTCCCACGCACAGCGTGGCTTTGTCTTGGCATCGTCTGTTTAATTCTGTCACATGACACTGGACATTGGGGTAGAAAAAGTATTCTTAGGTGTCTAGGAATAAACATTTCTGTTTGGGAGTGAATGCGAATGTTTATTTTTATTTTATTTTATTTTTTGGCTGCACGGGAAGTTGCTGTGTAGACCAGGTTGGCCTCGAACTCGTGGAGATCCTTCTGCCTCCGCCTCCGTAGGGCTTGGCCTAAAGGCGTGCGCCACCACACCCCCCTGAATGTTTATTTCTTTAATCTTTCCTTTTCTTTTTTTCCTTCCTTCCTTTTCCTTGCCTTTCCTTTCTCTACTCTTTCTCATTCTTTACCTCTCCTCTTGACTTATTCAGTAAAACTGCTCATTCAGTGAGCTACACACCCCCGCCCTGAATATTTTGTACATAAATGTAGATACTGTGTGACTAAGGCTTTCTGCTGGTGAAAGTAAGAGTACTCCGCTCTCTCCATGTGACGTTCCTAGGCCTGCGCATCCTTAGAGAATTTCAAAACAGGGACTCCCCTGCCTCGGAGGTCAGAGACAATTGCAGGAGTTGGTTCTCTTTCCACCGTCTGGGTGCTGGAGCTCAAACTTGGGTTTTATGGCTTGGCCTTTACTCACCGATCCACCTCCTTGGCCTCTGTTTGTTCTTTGAAATAGGGTCTCACGTAACCCAGGCTGGCCTCAGCCTTCTATGTAACTGAGGAACTCCTGATCCGCCAGCCTTTACCTCCCAGGTGTAGGGATTTCCAGTCTCTAGCACCATGCCTGGCTCTGTAGTAACTTTTGAAGAGTTTTACATTCTTTAAGAAAGTCATACATTTTGCTATTTCTAATTGAAGTCTCATGGGATGTTTAAAAATGCCTGTGTTTCTTCCTTTTTCTTTTCTTTTCTATGTACTTACAATAGCTCCAAAGGAGAGGTTTGTAAACTGCAGTAAAAGTTGGCTGTAAGTAGCGTATGCTTCTTGGGCCTCGTGGTCAGGAATTACTCACTTCTGCTTTAGTAACTGTGTGTCTGTAGTCACCCTGTGGATGTTCTGGTCGTGAGCCACAACTGTTTCTCAAAAGCAGAAGAGTTCATCTTTAAAAGAGGGCGTGGTGCCTGGAGTGTGTGTAGCCAATGGTATCGAACTTACTTGGCAAACATGAGGCTCTGAGTTTACCCTCCAGAAGCAGATACACAAAAGGCTCAGGATCGCTTTAAAGAACCAAGAAGGCTAAGGTGTTGTCTGGCACTTGGACATCTCTGAATCTGCTGAATGATTCAGATCAGGCGCTTGAAAACCTTGCATTATATGCTTTAAAGCTTTATATTTATGGGCTGGAGAGATGACTCAGAGGTTAAGAGCACTGACTGCTCTTCCAGAGGTCCTGAGTTCAATTCCCAGCACCACGTGGTATCTCACAACCATCTGTAATGAGATCTGGTGCCCTCTTCTGGCCTTCAGGCACACATGCAGGCAGAACACTGTATACATAAGTAAATCTTTAAAAACATGTATTATTCTTGTATACATGTGTATGGTGGGTGTGGCTGTGCATTTGCCATAGCATACACACGAACGCCAGAGGTCAACTTTATAGAGTCCATTCTTTCTTTTTGTGGGTTCTGGAGATTGGATTCAGGTCTCCAGGCTTCTGTGGCAAGCTCCTTTGCGTGCTGAGCCCCCTTCTGCTACAGTTGTCTTAACTTGTTCTGGCCTGCACTTGAAACTGGAAGCCATATAGGTCGGTGACTGCAGGTGTGTTAAAACACATTCAAATCTTGGAAATGTTACGCTCCAAAGTCAAAGTGTTATGTCTCATTTGGGTTGGTATGAGGAGCAATAACCAAAATGAAATCTTCAAATGAATGTCTTGACTACAGCACTGAACCTTTAGAAAATCTCACCTCTAAATCTTCCACACTTTAAATTTTTTTGGAATACTTCCGTATTTGTGTGTGTGTGCAAAGATGCCACAACAGACATGTGGAGGTTAGAAGACAACTTGCAGTCCCCCTACTATTTTGAATCCTGGGGATTGAACTCAGTCAGCGGGCAAGCAAGTACTTCACCTGCTGAGCCATCTCACTGGCCCACCTCCCACTCCCGCATGACTGGGGGTGAGGGAGAAGTGGGTGGTTGTAGCTAGAGTTTTTCTGGTCCTGCCTGACCCACGGTCAGGACAAATCTCTCTCACCTGCCAGTCGCATAGCCGCTCAGACCCAATTGAGTAAACACACAGAGACTTATATTACTTATAAACTATGTGGCCGTGGCAGGCTTCTTGATACCTGTTCTTATATCTTAAATTAACCCATTTCTATTCATCTATACCTTGCCACGTGGCTCGTGGCTTACTAGTATCTTACATCTTCTCATGGCAGCTGGCAGCGTCTCTCTGCCTCAGCCTCCCACTTCCCAGAATTCTCTTCTCTGCTTGTCCCGCCTATACTTCCTGCCTGGCTACTGGCCAGTCAGCATTTTATTTATACAAAGCGATATCCCAGCAGGTGGTACAGTCTCTTGTTTTATTTTTGAACAAGGTCCCTTTATGTAGCTTAGAAAGTCTTGATTGACAGTCTTCGTGCCTCTGTCTCCTTAGTGCTGGGATTACAGGTGTGTATTACCATGCCTCCCTTTTTTTTGAGACAGGGTCCCACTGTGTATCCTGCCTGGCTTGGAGCTGGATAAGTAGATGATGATTGCCTGGAACTCAGAGATCTGCCTGCCTCCACCTCCCCGGTCACATGCCACTATCCCAGCTGTGTATCTCTTATAAAAGTTTTTATAGAACTTGAAACTTTTAAGTCGTTGGATCCAATCAACACAATGCCACCATAGTTTACCTGTGGGCTGCTTCATGCTCTGTCAAGTCTTCTGGGGACTGTTATGGTATAAACCAGGAGAGTAGACAGATAAGAGGGATGGTGCTGTAAAGATACGCTATTCATCTTGTGAGGCCAATGCGACCTGCTTTCTGTTCATTACAAACTAGAAAGGGGAAATAACATTAACCTTGTCAGTATATGCCATATTGACAATCAGTTGAAGATGTGTGTGATGGCAGAGGCCAGTAATTTCAGTGACTCAGAAAGTGAGGCAGAGGATCACAAGGCTAGCCTGGGCTACACAATGAAGTCTTGTCTCAAAACAAAACAATTGGTCTGACCACCTGCTTGTTTTCATGTCGCTGATGGTTTTACTTCAAGACTCAGGGACCTTTACACTGGCCAATGAAACCTTCTAAAGGTTAGTGCTGTAGGTCAGGTGAAGACAATGGTAAGTTGTGTTGGATGGGTTAAGTAGCATGATTGCTAGTTATATCAAGTCTTTCATGTTGGTATTCAATTCTAAACTTCTCAGGGGCACTTTATTATATCTGGTTTATTGTGCATGAGGGTAGGGACTTCCAAGACTCTCCAATTATTTCTTTTTTGTTCAATTTCTTTATTTTTGAGATTGTAATTATATCATCTCTCCTTTTCCTTCCTCCGAACCCTTCCATATGCCTTGTTCTTGCTCTCTTTCATATTTATTGCCTCTTTTCATTAATGTTTGTTACACACATAAATATCAGTGCGTGGTGTCTTCAGCAATAGGACTTCCTTCGATCTCTGGGGGGCAAGGAAGGGTAATCGCAATAGCCTGTATGTTTTAGAAGTCTCTTGGACTGCCCAACCAACAGCTCAAAAGAGGACTTCTCATGCCTGGTATTAGGTTTTTTGTTACGTGATCTTAGGTTCTTAAAGGGAACATTGTCAGCTCAGATGAGAAATTTTCATTTTAACTATATATGTATATTTATACAGACTTATGTGTATTATAGGGTTTTTAAGTAAATAGTTAATAGTATGATTTCTTACAACTTTTTCAGGCATCCTTACTATTATTTTACCCTCCTTCTGTATTTTCTTCCTCCCTCTTCCTAATTAAACCCCCCCCCATTTTTCCTATTTCCCATTTCAGATCAGTCGTTCTGTGCTATTCTCCTCTCTGTTACTCCCCCACTCTCCTGACTCCAGCAATGGTCCTTTCTACTTCCCTGTGTCCACAGCTACGCCAGGTTGTATATTCACATCTGAAGGTTTGGAGCTAGGAGCCTCAGGTGACAGAGAACATGTGACGTCTGTCTTTCTTGGTCTTGTGTACCTCACTCATTATGATCTTTTGTAGTTTCATTCATTTACCTGCAAAGTTCATGATTTCATTTTTTCTTCACAGCCGAATAATATTCCATAAGGTATACATACCATATTTCATTATCCATTTGTCAGTTGAAGAACATTTATGTTGTTTCCAGTTTCTAGTTATTGTGAATAAGCATCAATGAACATGGTTGAGCAAATATTTGTGGAGTAGATGTTGAGTTCTTTGGGCATATGTCAGGAAGTGGTATAGCTGGGTCAAATGATAGATTTGTTTTTAGCTTTTTGAGAGTTCTCCACACTTGAGCCAGATGGTGGTGCACACCTTTAATTCCAGCACTTGGGAAGCACGGGCAGGCTGATCTCTGAGTTTGAGGCTGGCCTGGTCTATAGAGCAAGTTCTAGGACATCCAGGGCTACACAGAGAAACTTTATCTCAAAAAACCAGAGAGAGAAAGATTGATTGATTGATTGATTGATTGATTGGATTGATTGATTCTCCACACTGATTCCCGTAGTGGCTGTACCAGTTTGCAATCCCCCCAACAATGAAGGAAGGTTCCTTTCCCCCACACTCTATTCAGCATTTGTTGTTGGTTGAGCTTTACCATCAAAGTTGTTTTGATTTGCTTTTCCCCAATTGCTAGGGATGATCAACATTTTTGAAACTTTGTTTGTTTTTCTTTTGAGAACTCTGTTCAGGTCCCAGGCCCATTTTATGAATGGGTCATTTGTGGGTTTTTTTTGTTTGTTTGTTTTGTTTCTTTCTTGCTTGCTTTTTCTTTTCTTTCTTTCCTTTTTTTTTTTTTTAAGCTCTTTATATATTCAGGGTATTAATCCTCTGTCAGATGTACAGTGAGGAAAGATTCTTTCCCATTCGGTGAGCTTCTTCTTTACCCAGTTGATTGTTTGTTTGTTTGTTTGTTTGTTTGTTTGTTTTCAAGACAGGGTTTCTCCGTGTAGTTTTGGTGCCTGTCCTGTATCTCGCTCTGTAGACCAGGCTGGCCTCGAACTCACAGAGATCCGCCTGGCTCCAGTTGATTGTTTCTTTAGCTGCACAGGAGCTTTTTAGTTTTGGCAATTGTTGGACTTAATTCTTGGGCAAATGGAGTCCTACTCAGGAGGTCTTTTCCTGGGCTTAGATGATGTAGGGTGATACCTATGTTTCCTCCTAACAGTTCCACTATTTCAGGTTTATTTCAGGTTTAGGCCTTTGATCCACTTGGAATTAGTTTTTGTGCACGGTGGTAGATATGGGTCTACTTTTATGCTTCTACGTGTGGACATTCAATTTCCCCAGCACCATTTGTTGAAGATGTTTCCTTTCTCCAGCTTATGTTTTTGGTACCATCGTCAGATATTAAATGGCTGAAGTTATGTGTACTCATGTTCGGATCTTTGATTTTGTTCCATTGGTCTGTATGTCTTTTTCAAATATAATTTATTTATTTTTATTTTATGTACATTGGTGATTTGCCTGCAGGTATGTCTGTATGAGGGCATTGGGTCCCCTGGAACAGGAGTTACAGATGTCTATGGGCTACCATGTGGGTGCTGGGAATTGAACCTGGGTCCTTGGGAAGAGCGGCTGGTGCTTTTAACTGCTGAGGCATCTCTCCAGCCCCGCTGCATGTCGTTGTTGTGCCAGTCCCATATTGTTTTTACGACTGTTGACTCTGTGTTCTTTTTGTTTAAGATTGCTTGGCTACCCAGGGTCTTTTGTGGTTCCATATGAAGGGGATTCTTCAGTTTTTGAGACGGAATCTTGCTATGTAGCTCCAGTTGGCTTGGAATTTGTAGTAATCCTTCTGCCTCAACCTCCCAAGTGTGTGGATTGTGTGGGCTACCACACCCAGCTCTGTTTGCTTCTATCATAAAAGCTTCCACTTTATATGCCAGATGCTAATTGAAGGGATTCTGCCAGCTGCCAAGAATGTCTATATTCTAGTTACACACGTAGAAAGTAGGAAAATAATCACTGGGTTGGCCTGCTCTTCAGTTGGTCCATCTGTGAGGTAAGACATGTTAAAGGTGAACTGGAGCCTGGCAGTGTAGCTCAGCAGTAGTGCCCGCCTAGCATGGACGGGACTCTGAGTACTATGCCAAACAATAGCAATAACAACAAAAAACACCAGTCAGTCGGGACACCGTAAAATTATAGTTCACCTGGGTATGGCAGTACTTGAGAGGCAAAGGCAGATGGATCTCTGTGAGTTTGAAGCTAGCCTGTTCTGTATCTCAAATTCTAGGTTAGTCTTAAACAACCAACAAACAAACCAACCAAACCTTTAGAAATATTAACTTCAAGCTAGGTATGGTGTTGCATATTTGTAATTCTAATACTTGGGAGGTGGAGACAGGAGGATCAGGAGTTAAAAGTCATTCTCAGTCTTATAGCAAGTTCAAGGCCGGCCTAGGCTACATGAGATTTTTGTCTCAAAAAAAAAAAAAATCCTGACTTCATAGAAGTGCTCAGCAGTAGTTGTGGAAGTCATTGTACAGTACAGGTCTCAGCTGTACTTCCGAGCCTGTTGAGGCAAGAATGACAATCACAGGAGATTAAGGCCAGGTGTGGCTGCACATGCCTTTAATCCCAGGACTTGGAAAACTGAGGCAGGAGAATCTCTAGTTCCAGTCTTAGAAAATAAAACATGACAGACAGAAGATGAGAACTTTGCAACAACTTCCTGCATTCAGTCTAAATTCACCACTGTGTAACTAACATATGGAAACAGTTACTTGCAGTGTCTAGACCTGTTTCTCCATTGTGCCTACTGCGAAGGGTTGGTAAGGTAATTAAATAGGTTTATATAGGACCAGCAAGATGATTCGTCCGATAAAGGCATTTGCCCCATGCCAGATGACCTGGGTTCAATCCCCCAAATTCATATGGTGGAAGGAAAGAACCAAGTTTTCTCTGACCTCCACATGTGCAAGGTGGACACTCCTCTACATACAAAATAAAATGTAATTAGTTTTAAAATTAATAATCAACTAGTTTATATATAAATATAGGTATATTGCATGTTCACACATCGGTCTTCAGTAAATGACAGTGTTATTAACAATACTCCATTACAAGGTGCACTGCCAGGCTGGAGACATGGCCCAGTAGTTAAGAGCACTGTCTACTCTTCCAATGGTCCTGAGTTTAATTCCCAGCAACCACATGGTGGCTCACAACCATCTGTGATGAGATTTGGTGTCCTCTTCTGGCCTGCAGGCATACATGCAGACAGAGCATTGTATACATAATAAATAAATCTTCAAAAAAACAAGGTGCATTGCCTTTAGTAGCTTTTACTTACATCATATGTGGAAAGTGAGCTCATGTATGATAATGAACTATTGCTTTTTGATGATTGGTAGGAGCAGGCTCCTGATAACCCCAAATAAAGTGTTGAGTTTCACCATCCCTTGAGATACTTAAGTGAGGTTGCCTTAGCATGGAAAAAGTAGCATATAGGCAATTCCACCTTCAGGATGGCAACTGCTGATGTGTTCCATGGCCAGACCTGTTGTTCCTTTTCAGGGAATCTGATTTAAGTCCCCTGAATAATAAAGATTCCTATGATCCCAGCCTGAGCAGTCATACTACCCTGCTTACTTTACCTTTTAGTAGACTAGTGAATGTCATGTTAATTTCCTGTCACTGTGATAGAATTGTGACTGGGGCTGGGATCAGTTGGTAGATCAGTTGCCTAGTATGCCCAAAGACCCTGGTTTCATACAGCACCACATAAACCATGTATGGTAGTGCACACCTGTAATTCCATCACTTGAGAGGTAAGGTAGGATGATTAGGAATTCAAGTTTATCCTTGGCTACATATCAAGCTTGAGGACAGCCTAGACTACATGAGACCTTGTGTCAAAACAAAGAAAAGCTTGACACCAGCATCTTATAAGGGAAAAAGGTTATTGCTCTGAGCTTCAGAGGTTTTAATCTAAGTTCGCTTGACCCTGTTTCTGAGCCTGTGGTGAGGCAGAACATCATGGTGGGAAAGATAATGTGAAACGGAGCTGCTCACCCCACAGCAGTCAGGAAGCAGAAACAGCAAGAGGAAGAATGCAGAAAAAATAATTTCTTTGGGAACACATCCTCAGTGACCTACTTCCTCCATCTAGGTCCCACACCTAATTCTGATACCTCATAATAGCCCATTAAGTTATGTATCCATAGTTAATCAATTGTTTAATCAACTGGTGATCTCTCATGACCCAGTCACCTACCAAAGGAGGTGTACACTGCTGTATTACCAAGCTGTCAACTGTAGGTGAAGTTTTTCGTTGGGATTGCTGGCTCCCAAATAACCACACGGAGACTTCTTATTAATGATGAAAGCCCAGCCAATAGCTTAGGCGTGTTTTTAGCTAGCTCTTATAACCTAATTAACCCATATCTATTCATCTGTGTGCTGCCCCAGGGCTCATTTGCCTCGTCTGTGTACTCTCTGTGCTGCTGCTTCTATGGCTAGCTGGTGACTCCTGAGGCTCCGCCCCTCTTCCCCAGCATTCTCTCTGCCCTGAAAATCCTGCCTAGCTACTGGCTGTTTAGCTTTTTTATTAAACCAGTCACAGTGGCATATATTCACACAGTGTAAAGGAATATTGCACAGTCAACACATGAATTTGTGAGAACATTTCAGTACCCAAACCATAATAACGCGGATGGTAAGTCTGACGCCTTCCTTATATGTGTGTTTTGAAAAGTTCTATATAATCCTCATGAAATATATTACTAGGGGAAAATAAAGTGTCGCCTCTCTGACTTAAGTTGTCTTCCCTATAAAATGAGACACTTTCCCAGTACACAGCATGGTCCACCCACTTGTTTCCTCTTCTAGGTGACATAGGACTGCTCTAGCATCATGTTTGTGCCTATGGGTGAGTTTTCTCAGGTGTGCAGGATTACATGGGTTTGATATTAGGGTTGTGTAATGGTTATTGTTAATTGTCAACAGGTTCTAATATCACCTAGGGGACAGATCTCTGGGCACACCTTTGAGATACTATCTAGATTAAGGGTAACCTCTGAGAATGTCTGTGAGGGATTATCTTGATTAGGTTAATTTATTGGGGAAGACCCATCTTAACTTCGGCAAGGATCCCGAACTGTATAAGATGGAGAGTGAGCTGAGCAATGCATTCATTGCTTTTCTGCTTCCTGATTGTGGCTGTGATGTGACCTGTTGCTTTAAGCTGCTTTACTTTCCCACCATGATGTGATGGGCTGTGCCCTGAAACTGTGAGCCAGAATAAGCCCCTTCTCCTTAAGTTGCTTTTGTCAGAGTATTTTATCACAGCCACAGAAAAGGAGATATGGCAGACAAAATGAGTCAAGATGTATAAGAACTAAAGGCAGCTCTGGGCTCTCATGGCTTTTGTCTTTCCCAGGAACTCCCTGGAGGGACTCAGACTCCGTTCTTGAAGAAAAGATAAAGGTAGAAAAGATGGTGGCTGATTGCCTGACAAATTGTTACCAGGTATGTAGGAACTGTGTCCCACAAGTGACATGCTTACCCCTACCTTGCAGACACACTTTCTTCAGGGCAGACTTACGTCCAGAGCTTCTAAAACAAGTAGAAACCCCCTGAAGAACTGAGTACCTAGCGGAATTTCTGAGAGAGTGGGGACTCTGATATGGTTAAGGTCTGAAAATCATCCCAGGATTTCAATAATTACTAATTAATCTTGATACTCATGATGCCAAATGCACATTAATTATGTCCAGTTCAGTTATTCTGACAGATGATAAGGAAGATCTAGTGTCTTTTTTCTTTTTCTTTCTTTCTTTTTTTTTTTTTTTTTTTTTAGTATTGATCTATCACTGTTAAGGTAACATGTAGTGTGCTTAGAAGTATATTTTAAGAAATTGAGAAAAGGGCTTCTAGTCTGATTGTGGCAAGGTCTGTTCACCTGTCAGAGGGTCATTATTAGTAAATGACTGGAGCATATCAACAAGTTAAGTGTAGGTGTGGGCAGGGGTATTGGGACCACTAAGCCCTGGGGCAGTCAATGGAAGCTCTCAGATTTCTGTATGGGTGTTGGGTCTCACATTGATGCATATATTATTGTTTACTCAAACTCTGTGTGTGTATGTGTGTGTGTGTGTGTGTGATTTAGGTCTCGGTAACTTTTGATGATGTGGCTGTGGACTTCACTCAAGAAGAATGGATTTTATTGGATCAAGCTCACAGAGACCTCTACAGAGAAGTGATGCTGGAGAACTACCAGAACCTGGCCTCAGCGGGTAGGACTGCCACCACTCCTTATGGCTTCTTAGGGAGGAGAGGGATGGTATATCCTGGGTGTCCTGAGGGATCAGAATGCAGTGGAAAGTAGGAGGCACACAGACTGTGTCCTAGTACCATAATCTATCTGTGGAAGATAAGATCCAAGTGGATGTCTAGAACTAGATGGAACCGAACTAAACATTTTGAGTTCCTTTTTCCTGATTTCACAGATCAGAGATTTAATTTTTGGAAAAAAGATCTCATTGTAGTTAAGGTTGACCTTGAACTTCTGATCTTCCTGCCTCCACTTACCAAGTGCTGGGATTATAGATATGTACCATAAACGTCTGGCTGAAGAGTAGATTTTAGCATTAGGCTGAAGAGATAGCTCACCAGTTAAAAGCACTTGTCTGTTACTCTTTCAGAGAACCCAGGTTTGGTTCTCTGCTCCCAAATAGCAGCTCACAGCCTTACTTGTAAGTTCAGTTCCAGGGATTGGCTGTGTCTTGTGGCCTCTGGGGTACTGTGTGCACATAGTACACATATACATATACAAGGCAAAACACTCAAACAAGAAATAAAACTCCTAAGCTGGGTGTGGTGGCGCACGCCTTTAATCCCAGCACTCAGAGGCAGAGGCAGGGGATCTCAGTGAGTCAAGGCTAGCCTGGTCTATAGGGTCTATAGGACAGTCAGGGTTGTTACACAGAGAAACCCTGTCTTGAAAAAACAAAAAAAGGAAAGAGAGAGAACTGTTAAGAGTAGATAACAGCAACCTCAGCATGCAGGTTTCCCATCCACACTTTACAACTTCTCTTTGGCATATCTGAGTTGCCATCATGACGACTGTTGTTTTGAGCCCATTAGTAAAATGAGAGCTCCGTGAGCTCCATAAGTGTTGCTATATTGTTTTTTGTTTTGTTTTGAGACAGTCTCATTATTTAGCCATGGCTGAACCGGAACTCATTGTATAAATCAAGCTGGCCTTGAAGAACTCACAGAGATGCACTTGCCTCTGCCTCCCAAGTGCAAATGCTGAGATCAAAGGTTTGTGCCCCCATGTCTGGCACGTTTTACTGTATTGCAACAAGCAGGCTACTCAGAAAGGTGCTAAATGACGTGGAGCAGGTAGCAGATGGAGTGTGGCTTTGATGGGCAAAGGATGATTGCATCCAAGGTAGAACAGAGGAATAGTGTGAGATTCTATAATGCTACTCAAAATGGTGTGCAATTTTATATGAATCTTTTCTGGAAATTTATAGTTAGTATTTCCAGGACAGGTGGGTAGTGTGTAACTAACCACAGACAATGAAGCCTTGAATAAGTAGGGACCACTGTGCCTTTTAATTTTCTATGGTGGTTCGCAAAATGCTGTACCATGTGAATGGCATCACTACCAATCACCTTGTTAGAAACATAAATTATTGGCTTGACATAGTGGTGCATAGCTCTAATCCCAACACTTGAGAGGCAGAGACAGATGTGTCTTTGTGAGTTTAAGGCCAGCCTGGTCTACATAATGAGTTCCAGGACAGCTAGAGCTCATAGTGAGACCCTGTCTCAAAATAAATAAATACATTTTTTAAAATCAAATTTATTGAGCTGGGAAGTAGCTAGGTGTTCTATGCAAGTCCCGGTATATAATCCCCAGCACTGCCCAGCCCCCCCCCCCCAAAAAAAAAGTGAGAGAAAGAAGAATATAGAAATGTCGTCATTTTCTTCCTTTGACATACTAAGTCAAAAATTCAGAATACATCCTACTTATGTGAGTTTAACCTAGATGAATCTGATGCTATGTAGCCTGCTGTTTGAAAGTAAAATTATCTTTGTTTCACTTTACTTTCTATTTGACCTGAAGTATTAGTGTTTTCTTAGACTGTATATAATCATCAATTGGGGCGTCAATTCAGCAGTAATCAATCGTCAGGGCATAGAAGAGGCAGTATTTGCTTGTTTAAGCTCCATGAGATAATTGCCCTGTTTTCATTAGAAGCACAGCTTCATGTCCTGGCATGGTGGCACACACCTTTACTTAACTTTATTTTGTGTGCATTGGTGTGTGGGTGTCAAATGCCCTAGAACAGTTGTGAGTGCTGGGAATTGAACCCGGGCCCTCTGGAAGAGCAGCTAGTGCTCTTAACCTCTGAGCCATCTCTCCAGCCCAAGGCACACACCTTTAATCAAAGTACTCAGGAGGAAGACAGGCAGTGTTTTGTGAGTTTGAGGCCAACCTGGTCTACATACCGAGTTCCAGGACTACATAGTGATACCCTGTCCAAAAACAAAGCAAAACAGAACAGAACAAAAAAACAAACAGCTCCTGAATTATACTGCCTTTTATACTCTTTTTGCATGAACTTCCTCCATGAATGCACTTTGCCTTGTATAAGGATGTGAGGTCATCAAACCCAGTCTGATCTCCTGGTTGGAAGAAGAGGATTTGCACAGAGAAGATCTCCAAGGTGGGTGTTTGTGAAGAATGTGTTTAGAATTAAAGTGAAATCTTTTAAAGATGCATTTGATGGCTTTGTGTGGGGGCCATGTACCTGAAAAGGTACGAAAGCCTCTGCTTCATAGACTTAATTTTTGCCTTCTCAGGTTTTCCTGTAATTTTGCAAAATGACCTATTGTGGTTTTTTTTGTTTTTTTTTTGTTCTTTTTCTTTTTTTTTTGGTTTTTTCGAGACAGGGTTTCTCTGTGTAGCTTTGTGCCTTTCCTGGAACTCCCTCTGTAGACCAGGCTGGCCTCGAACTCACAGAGATCCGCCTGGCTCTGCCTCCCAAGTGCTGGGATTAAAGGCGTGCGCCACCACTGCCCAGCTGACCTATTGTGTTTTATGTTTATGGTCTTATGTACTCCTTGCTCAGGTCTTTGCTCCTTCGAAGCCCTAATAGTATAGTTCTTGTTTGCCATGAGTTTTAATTTTCAAAGAGTCAGTTTGAAATAAAACATTTAAAACTCACATCCTTAGTGTAGTCATTTTATTTACCTGGTCAAAATGACCACACTTTTCTTTCTTCTTAGCCAGGTTCAGTGGGAACAATCAAAAAACCTGTATGTCTTTTAACTTTGTAACTGACCATTTATTTTTCTCCAACTCTTAATTTTGTTTTTCTGTTTATCTTCAGAATGGGAAATGCCACTTGGCACCAAAGAGTCAACACTGCGTCAGGATTTTTTGAGGGGACAGACTTCCAGTGGAATACAAACAGTAAGATTGGCCAGAGAGATTTATTTCCCCCATTCATGGGCGATAGAGAAAACCAAATAGTGTGCACCCGGAGGGAGCAGCAGTGTATCTTAGAAGTATTTTGAATATAAGGAATTTTGGGGTGTCCCAAACCTACCATAAAACCTATTCTTTAAGAGATCCCTCTGGCCAGGATGGCTCAGTGGGTAAAAGCTCTTGATTTCAAGTCCGACAACTTGAGTTTGATCCACAGCACCCACATGGCCGGAGGAGAGAATTGACTCTCACAGGTTGTCCTCTTTCCTCTTGCTGCACACTGCTGTATGCACGCTCCCCACCAAAATCAATAAATGTAATTTTGTTTATTTTATTTATTTGAGACAAGATCTCACATAGCCCTGGCTGGCCTGGTATTCACTCTGTAGACGAGGAAGACCTCAAACTCAGTGAGATCTACATACCTCACCCAGTATAACTAAAAAAAAGAAAGAAATTCCACAAGTACATAGCCCCACATGTGTAACTAGATACTAGCTTTTAAGGCAGTTTTGTGCATGTCTTAACAATTATTTTGAGCTTAACCCAAATGGAAACTACTGTTGCATTTTTCAGTTTGAAAGAAAACATGGCAGAAATTCTAAACATGCTATAAAAAAGTTAAACATATTTCATAATTCATTCCTTTATCAATATGAGAGAACAGTGTTGATGATATTAACCAGATTTCTTATTTACCACACTCAGAAAAGATTGGGAATTTTGTAGAAAATCAACACAAATGATAAATACATAAGAGAAGTAATATCCGTCCTATTAAGAGAAATGTCTTAGAGTGTAGGCCAAAACTTGGGGTGATAGAGTCCTTCTAAGTACACATTCCTGCATATATATTACTGATTTCTGAGGTTCTTAAAATAATTTCATTAAAATACTGAGGCCAAGCCAGACGTGGTGGTGCACACCTTTAATCCAAGCACTTGGGAAGCAGAGGCAGGTAGATCTCTGAGTTTGAGGCTAGCCTGGTCTACATATCAAATTCTAGGAGAGCAAGAGCTATTTAAGAGAGAGGCATCTTCTAAAAAAAGAAGAAGAAGGAGAAGGAGAAGGAGAAAAAGGGCAAGAGATCAGGTGTGGTGGCACATACCTTTAATTCCAGCATACAGAAGGCAAAGGCAAGTGGATCTCTATGAGTTTAAAGCCAGCCTTCTCTACATATTGGGCTTCAGGCCAGCCATGGCTACATAGTAAGACCCTGTCTCAAAAATAAAACTACAGAGTTGGAGATATGGCTCAGGGGCTGGAGAGATGGCTCAGCGGTTAAGAGCACTGGCTACTCTTCCAGAAGACCCAGATTCAATTCCCAGTACCCACATGGTGTCTCACAACTGTCTGTAACTCCAGTTCCCTGGTATCTGACATTTTCATGCCAATGCACATAAAATAAAGTTTTAAAAAATTATTTAAAAAAAATACTAAAATACTGAGGCATCTTTCCAAATTAAAACTGAGGGTTCTAGACTTTAGGAGTCTTGGATGTAGTCAAAATGGCAAAAATAATCATAATTTTTCTGCCCTTACTTAATGGAGTCCTTCAGTAGGTCTGAAAATTTTTCTAACCGTAAATCATCCCTTTATCAACAGGTCAGAAGCCATAGTGCACAAGAACTCTGTTACTATATACAATGTGGAGAAATCTTCAGTGAGCATTCATATTTCAAGACACATATGAAAACTCACAGTACTTGTAACACTGAACATTTTACTCACTCAAGTCCTGATGCCTCTGTTCAAGTGCACACCATAAAAACGTATCCATGTAAGATTTGTGGAAGAGCCTTTGGACGTTCTTCAAATCTTAATAGACACTTACGAAGTCACACTGGAGAAAAACCCTATGAATGTAAGGAATGTGGGAAAGCCTTCACTACCTACTCAAGGCTAGTGGAACATTTTAGAACTCACACTGGAGAGAAACCATATAAATGCAAGGACTGTGGGAAAGCTTTTGCTAAGAGGTCAGGCCTTATAACACATATATCAACCCATGCTTCAGAGAAGCCCTTTGCATGTAAAGAGTGTGGGAAAGCCTTTGCTTCATCCCCACGCCTTAGTCAGCATATAAGAATTCACAGTGGAGAGAGACCTTACATATGTAAGGAATGTGGAAGAGCCTTCCTCACTTCCTCATACCTACGGAACCATATAGGAAGAACTCACAGTGGAGAGAGACCCTATATATGTGGAGAATGTGGAAAAGCCTTCCATTCTTACTCAAATCTACGTAGACATGTGAGAACTCACAGTGGAGAGAGACCTTACATATGTAAGGAATGTGGAAAAGCCTTCCTCAATTCCTCGTACCTACATAACCATATAAGAAAAACTCACAGTGGAGAGATGCCTCATATATGTGGTGAATGTGGGAAAGTCTTCCATGCTTCCTCATACCTGCGTAGACACTTAAGAACTCACAGTGGAGAGAGACCATGTATATGTAAGGAATGTGGGAAAGCCTTCCTCAACTCCTCGTACTTACGCAAACATCTGACCATTCATACTGGAGACAAACCCTACGAGTGTAAAGACTGTGGGAAAGCCTATCGTAGGTACAATCTGCTACATGACCATTTAAAAACTCACACAGTAGAAAAGCCATTTGAATGTGATGTGTGTGGGAAATCCTTTCAATATTTTTCATACCTTACTAAACACATTCGTATTCACACCGGAACAAAACCCTATAAGTGTAAGTACTGTGGGAAAGATTTCACTACTTCCTCAAGCCGAACTGAACATATCCGAACTCACACTGGTGAGAGGCCCTATGAGTGTACGGAATGTGAGAAAACCTTCACTTCATCCTCTAACCTCATTCACCATGTAAAAATCCACACTAGAGAGAAACCTTTTGTTGAGAATGTAGGGAAGCCTACAGCAGACTTTACCTACTAACCAAACACTAGTAACTCACAGTGAACAGAATCACTTCAGATAGGAGGAATACCAAAAATCCTTAATCCCTCATGTCTTGATTCCATCATACTGGAACTTAGAATTTTAAGAAACTAATGTGGAACAGCCCCCATTTATGACAGTTTCTTTTGAAAACATGAAAGAACCCATACTCAAGATGTCCCATGAATGTCAGGAAAGAAATATTAAAGCCCACACTATTTCCTAGGAACTTACTAAATATGTGAGGCTTCACAAAGAAGGGAAGTACACTGGTGTAAGACATACAGAGGGCTGCAGTTCTGCTAAGTATTTGTAATTCATTTGTTCCAACCGTTGAGAAAACTTTGAAGGTAAGGAATGTTAGGAAGTCACGTGAACTTAATCCTCAGTGTTTAGTAAACATTATAATTCATACCCAAGAGAAATCAACTATATGGAAATTTGGTCCATGTGCCCTGAAATGTAGTATTGCTGGCAGCAGTAAGGCCTGTTGGATGATATTGTTTACTTTGAACTTCTCATATCTGTCCTGATATTCCTAGAGTGGTATATTTTCTTTCCTCTAAGCACCATTTCATCTTGGTTGTTACAACTTCTGGGTAGCAAGCTGGTGATATGAGGACTTTTGGAATATAAACATTGTTTTAGTATAGTGTAGATTCTCTAGTTGGCTTATCATACTATTAAACATGCTACCCTATAATAACTTACAGTAGCTAAATTTCATAATACAGTTCTCATGGTCTTTAAAATGTCCTTGTTCCTCTTTCACAACTTTTAGGTAAAAGGTGATATAAATAAATAAATAAATAAATAAATAAATAAATAAATAAATAAATAAGCAGCAAGCAAGCAAGCAAACTAGCAAAGTCCTTTTCCCAAAACACATTAAGCTGTGACTCCATAAATGGATCAGTCATTGATGAAGCCAGGGCCCTCATGATCCAGGTATCTCTTATATCCCACACTGTGAACACTACAGCCCTGGGGACCAAGTCTTCAGTATATGAACTTTTGGAGTACATTTCAGATCTGAATCATAATACAATCCCTCCCAGGTTCTGGTAATTCCTCAAGATTACAAGTAGCTCAAATGCTTGGAACATATGTTTTATAGACATTTTAAATTTGTGGTGGTTTTCTATGTGTGTATGTGTGTTGGGAGTGGGATAAGCATACGTGTCACAGTGCACATATGAAGATTAGAAGACAAGTTGCAGGAGTTCAATCCTTCTACCATCTGGGTCCCAGGGATAAAACTCAGGTTGTCAGGCATGGCTTGGCAAGCACCTTTACTCACTGAGCCATCTCACTGGCCCATACTTTTCATATTCAAAACAATCGGAGGCTGGAGAGATGGCTATGTGGTTAAGAGAACTTGCTGCTATTACAGAGGACCAGAGTTTATTTCCCTGCACTCACATTGAGATGTTCACAACTGCCTGTAACTCAAGCCCCAAGGCATCAGACTCCCTCTTCTGGTCTCTGGATACCCATGTGCACATACAGACACAAAAATAATGAAATCTTCTTAAAAAGAAAATCAACCAATCCAGAGTCCCAAACCCTATTCTTTTCTGGGAACCCACCAAGCCTGTATGTCCCATGTCCTAAATCAATGTAGATCAAAGCTGAAGAGGAAAAGGCATCATCTCTATTCTTACTCATTAGAATTATTCAAAAAAATTTTTTTTCCAGCCATACTTTTCCTTCCTGGCAGAAATTTCAATAAGTATTGTGGCTAATACTTTTTTGCTTACTTACATGCCAGCCTCCTGTCACTCTGTTTTTGCCTCTATAGGTCCAGATGGTATGTCATACTCTGTCCTTTCTCAGTAGGATGCATAAGAAATTTCATTTAGTCAGGCACCATTATGACTTCCCATAGATATTCATACCAACTATCTCTTCATAGTTGGTGTTTTGTATATTGTTTGTTGTGCTTTGGGCAGTGCCTGGGGTACAGCTGCTACTCTCGTACATTTTTATTTTATAGGAGACAGCACTTTCGTGGTTTATAGCAGAAGACAACTTGTAGTGGGCAATTCTTCTACCATATGCATTCCAGGAATCAAACTCAGGTTGTTATGCTTAGTAGCAAGTGTCCTTTCATGCTGAGCCATCTTGGAGTCCCCTTTATGCCTTTAATTGATTTTTAAGACTCAAGACATCTTAAATTACTTCATAATTGTAGGATTTTGTTTTGTTTTCTGTTTTTTGGTCGGTTTGTTGTTGTTTGTTTTTTGTTTTCTTTTTATTGGAAGTCAGTCTACCACTGAGCTATATCCCTAGCTCCACATTTCCCCACACACCCTTTCTGATAATATAGTCTGGCTGTATAGTTCAGACTGCCCTGGAACTCATGCTATCCACCTTCAGCCTCTAATGTACAAGGGTTAAACCACAACATTTAAAATTTTGAAGATGCAGGGGCAGGGGAGGAGATGTTGTAAAAGTTTCTGTCTTATAAGTTTTCATTCATTTTTTCCTATTTTTTAATTGGAAATAATTTTTTTCATACAATATATTCTAATTAAGGTTTCCCTCCCCCAGCTCCTTCCTCCCCACCTCCCCTCCCATTCAGATGGAGGTAGTGGCACATGCCTTTAATCCCAGCATTCGGGATCTCTGTGAGTTTGAGGCCAGCCTGCTCTACATATTGAGTTCCAGGACAGCCATAGTTACATATTGAGACCCTGTCTCAAACAAAATCAAAAAGGTACCTAAAAAGTAACAATAAAAAATAAGATGTAGTATAAACAAACAAACATACAGAAGAAAAAGAGCTAAAGAAAAAGCACAAGAAACATACATGCAGAAAAAGGCACAGTCACACACAGAAATCCCATAAAAACACAAAATTGGAAACCAATATATATGCGAAGACCTTTAAGATGGGGCAAAAACAACTCTCCAATAATGCAATTGGGTTTGTTTTGTGTTGGCCATCTACTACTGGGCATGGAGTCTGCTGACCTTAAGAGTGGTTTGTATGCCCAGTGAGACTCCATTGGAGAAAACTAATTTTTCCTTTGGGAGCAGTTAACAATTGGAAACAGCTTTTTTGTGTTAGGGATGGGGGCTTGTGTCCACTTACCCTCTCAGCACTGGGACAGATGTGATCTGGCTTAGACCTATGCAGGCCCTGTGCATGCTGCCACAGTCTCTGTGAGTTTATATGTGTATCATTCCTTCTGTGTTTAGAAGACCTTGGTGTTCTTCAATCTCCTGAGAGGAGGAATTTGATCGAGGCATCCTATTTAGGCCTGAGAATTGCAAGTTCTCTCTCTCTGCACATTGTCCAGGTGTGGGTCTCTGTTCCCATCTGGTTGCAGGAGGAAGCTCCTCTGATGATGGCTGAGCAAGACACTGATCTTTAAGTATAGCCAAATGTTGTTAGGAGTTGTTTTATTGCTACATTCCTTTAGCAGAACAGTAGTATTTGGTTTTCACCCAAGTCCATGGCCTATCTAGTCTCAAGTTCTTGGCCACCTGAGCAGTGTTGGGCATGGGTTCCACCTCATGGAGTAGGCCTTCAATCCAGTCAGGTACTGGTTGGTTACCCCAAAAGCTTGTCCACTATTACACCAATGTATCTTGCCAAAGGTCACCGTTGTAGACTGAAGTGTGTGTAGCTGGGTTGGTGGTTACCTTTTTCCTTTGGTAGGATGGCAGAGTTATCTTCCAGGACCAGGAGCACTGGTCAGTAGGAGTAAAGGCTCTAGGTGGGTGCCAGCTCAACTTCTCCGTGTGCAGTGAGTTATGTAGGTATTGCTTTCAGCAATGAGGCCTTACTCTCAGTTTCTGGAGAGCAACCAATAGCCTTGGCAATAGCCTGGGTTTGGGGGTTTCCAGGAAGCTCTTGTCTAACAACTTCATTAGATGTAACCCATTCTCAAAACTTGAAGTTTCGTTTAGTGACAAGAGATTTGTAGTTGCAGCTTTGTCTCCCCAGTTATTTGCGCGATTCCATTCATATATCATATATATATAAAATATATATTCATATAATTATATATCTTAAGGAGCTTCTACTGTATTTGTTTTCCATATGACCCCTCAAATCGCTGTTAGTTTTAGCTGTCTGTCTTAGTTAGGGTTTCTATTGCTGTGAAGAGACATCATGACCATGGCAACTCTTTTTTGTTTGTTTGTTTGTTTTGTTTTGTTTTTCGAGACAGGGTTTCTCTGTGTAGTTTTTGGTGCCTGTCCTGGAACTCGCTCTGTAGACCAGGCTGGCCTCAAACTCACAGAGATCCGCCTGGCTCTGCCTC
The DNA here is from genome assembly GCA_902168325.1 of Peromyscus nudipes. NCBI lineage: Eukaryota > Metazoa > Chordata > Mammalia > Rodentia > Cricetidae > Peromyscus > Peromyscus nudipes. The sequence goes on along the minus strand of CABHPH010138700.1, from coordinate 9,996 downwards.
CCGAGTGCTGGGTTTAAAGGTGTGAGCCACGACTGCCTGGCACCGTGGCAACTCTTATAAAAGAAAACATTTCATTAGGTGGCTTACAGTTCAGAGGTTCAGTCCATTATCATGGTTGGACATGACGGTATGCAGGTAGACAGGACATAGTGTTAGAGAAGGAGCTGAAAATGTAGCAATAAAACAACTCCTAACAGCGATTTGAGGGGTCATATGGAAAACAAATACAGTAGAAGCTCCTTAAGATATGTAATTATATGAATATATATGATATATATATATATGAATGGAATCACGCAAAAAACTGGGGAGACAAAGCTGTATCTTTGATCCACAGGCAACAGAGGTGAACTGTCTCATTGGGTGTGGCTTGAGCATATATGAGACCTCAAAGCCCGCCTCTACAGTGACACACTTCCTCCAACAAGGCCACATCTACTCCAATAAGGCTGCACCTCCTAATAGTGCCACTCCCTTTGGGGGCCATTTTCTTTCAAACCACCACAGTCTCTCCCCATATTCCCCCCTTTACCTTATTCTTCCCTCGCCCTCCCTGTTTGATGTTCCCATTCCTGTTGCCCCCCTCCATCTATAACTATCTATTTTCCCTGTCAGGGAGATCCATGTGTCTCCCCCTAGTCCTTTCCTCCATACTTAACTTCTCTGGGTCTATGGACTGTAGCTTGGTTAATATTTATTTAATGGGTAATATCCATATACAAGAGAATACATACCATGTTTCTCTTTCTGGGTCTGGGTTGCTTCAGGATAATTTTTTTCTAGTTATATCCATTTACCTTCGAATTTCATGATTTCATTGTTTGTTTTTTGTTGTTTTGTTTTTTTAGCAGCTGAGTAATATTCCATTGTGTAAATGTTCCACATTTTCTTTATCACAGTCATCTGTTGAGGGACATCTAGATTGTTTCCAATTTCTGGCAATTATGAATAGGGCAGCAATGAACACGGTTGAGCAAGTGTCTCTGTCACAGAATTTAGAGTCCTTTGGGTATATGCCCAAGAGTGGTACAGCTGGACCTTAAGGTGGATCTATTCCCAGCTTCCTGAGGAACTGCCATACTGATTTCCATGTGTCTGTACAAGTTTGCATGTCATGGCATCTTAAGGTTTTCTTAATTTTGGCATCCCAGATTTCTCCAACTATTTCTGTGATTTCAGAAGTTTTCTTGATAACTTTAAATGTGTTCTGTTGCAATGCCTTTTATCCTTTTTTTTTTTTTTTTGGCAGTCTCTTATTTGAGACAGGATGGTCTGAAACTCACTGTGTAGCTCAGGATGACATTGAATTTGTTTGTTTGTTTGTTTTTTGTTTTGTTTTGGCCAGGCATAGTGGTGCACATCTTTAATTGCCATACTTAGGAGGCAAAATCAGGTAGGTCTCTGTGAGTTCAAGGCTAGCCTAGTCTGCATAATGAGTTCCAGGACAGCCAGAGCTACATAGTGAAACTCTGTCTCAAAAAACAAGCAGCGGCTGGAGAAATGGCTCAGCAGTTAAGAGCACTGACTGCTCTTCCACAGGACCTGGATTCAATTCCCAGCACCCACATGGCAGCTCACAACTGTGTGTAACTCCAGGATCCAACACCCTCACACAGACATACATTCGAGCAAAACACCAATAAAATAAAAATAATAGGGTTGGGGATTTAGCTCAGTGGTAGAGCGCTTGCCTAGCAAGCACAAGGCCCTGGGTTCGATCCTCAGCTCAAAAAAATAAAAAATAAAAATAAAAATAAATAAAATAAAAATAATAATTTTTAAAAATTTTTAATTATGTATAGGTGTGCCATCTGTGCGTGGGTGAGTACAGGTGCCAACAGAGGTCCTAGGTATCAGATCCCATGAAGCTGGAGTTACAGACACTTTTGAACCACCCAGTATGGGTGCTGAGAACAGAACTTGGGTCCTTTGCAAGAGTAGTGCTTGCTTTTAACTGGTGGACCATCTCTCTAGCTCCTGCCTTCTCTTTCTAAATGCTGGGATTTGGTTATAGTTTCAAGTGTATACTTGTCTACTGCTGACAGAATTTATGTCTGATCTTATTCTTCTCCCTGTAGGCATAAAATAATCATAGTACCTCCATTTCAGACAAAAGCAGTGGGAGGGGCTGTTTGGGGGGTTTTGATTGTTTGTTGTTGTTGTTTTGTTTTTGTTTTTCAAGACAGGGTTTCTCTGTGTAGCCCTGGCTGTCCTGGAACTTGCTTTGTAGACCAGACTGGCCCAAACTCAGAGATTCGCCTGTTCGGCCTCCCGTGTGCTGGGGTTAAAGGAGTGCACCACCATAACCCAGCTGAACGAGGTTGTTTTAATGCCCATTGAGAAAGACATGCCTTCCCCCTGTCATTTACATGTCCCCAACCTTCAGGTAGTTTGTAGCCATGAGACACACTGGAACCTTAGAATACCACCTTCCATACAATCTAGCCTCAAGTAGGGATATGAATGGCACTGAAGAGGCATTTTATAAAAATAGTAGAGGCTAGGAGATGACTGAATGGGTAAGATTGCTTGTTCTGCAAGCATAAGTACCTGAGTTTGAATCTCAGCACATGCATAAAATGCTGAGTATGGCTGTACACATGATTAACTCCAGCATTGAGGGTGGAGACAGGTGGATCCTGAGAGCTCACTGGCCACCCAGGCTACTCTACAAGTGAGCTTTCAATTCAGTGAGAAACCCTATCTCAAGAGACTAAAGGTACAGAGTGATGGAAGAGCTCATCAGACTTGTCCTGCTTTGGTCTCAGCATGTGCATACATACACACTCACATCAATTGCAATGCACATAAAACTAAAATGTGTCTAATTATCATATAAAATGGTGAGTTTCAGGCCAACAAGATGGCTCAATAGGTAGAGGTGTTTGCCTTAAAGCCTGTTGACCAGCGGTCAGTCTCGACCCACATGGTGGAAGAAGAGAACCAACATCCTCAAGTAGCCCCCTGACTTCCACACATGTGCTTCCCCACCCTGCAAAAAAAAAAAAAGTAATAAAATGATGGGTTTCATTGGGATATTTTCATGCATGTCCATCATGTGCTTTGCTCATATTTACTCTCATTTCCCTATTTTGTCTTCCCATCTCTCCTGCTACTAGTTCCTTTCTCCTTCCAAAATATTGCTCTAAAAAGGCTTTGAAATTAGAATTCACATCAAAGCCACAGCCCACAGAATGTTCATTAAACTTGCATACTACTGGATGGCTTCATGGGTAAAAGATGCTTGGACTGAGTTCAACTCCTGGAACCCACGTGATGGTAGAAGAGAATTGCCATGGCAACAATGCACCTGCTACCACCTCCTCCAATAAATGTAATTTTAAAAATGAAGGAAACTTGCGTACTAGACCCAATTTTGTGAGTTGCCTGATTAAACAAGTATCTATAGTCCTTGTAGGATTTAAACAACCAGGATGAGCTCAGTGTAGTGGTGGGTGCCTGTAATCTCAGCACTCAAGAGGATGAGGCAGGATGGTTACAACTTTCTGGCTAGCCTGGACCATATCATGAGACCCTATCTCAATGGGAAAAAAGTCTATGAACCTAAAACATGATAAATCAGAAGAAAATTAAGCCCAAATATAATGAAATTGGTGGACCCTAAGATCAGCTTTTGTCCTTGTTTTTTGTTTGTGTGTTTGTTTATTTTTTTTAAAGGGTCTCATATAGCTCTGGCTATCCTTGACCTCATGTGCCATGGAAGATGAACTTCTGATTCTCCTTTGGCCTCTCCCAGACTTTCAAGCATAGTAGGCAAGCTATCAACTATGCTACAGCCCCAACCCCAAGCGTGTATGCTTTTATTTATTTGGGGGGGCTCAGTCTTACTCTGTTTGGTAAGCTTTCCTCAAACTCCTGAACTAAACTAGTCTACCTCAGTTTCTTGATTAGGTAGAAGTATGTATGCATGTCGACATTTTAATCTCTGAAAGGGGGTCCAGAGCTCTGCATCATGCCATGTACCTATAATACTGGTACTTGGGAAACTGAGACAGGACAATCACAAGTTCCAGGTCAGACTACGCTACATAGTGAGACTCTAAAAAACAAGGATTTGTTGAGACATTGTAAAAACAAACAAACAAAAAGACAGTAACCAGGTCATTGCCTCACACCTGTAATCCCAGCACTTGGGATGTGAGAGGAGAGGCAGATGTTCAGGGCCATTTTTGCCTAGGGAGAGGAGAGTTCAGTACCAACCTGAGAGACAGGAGACCCTATCGAAATGGGTGGCCGGGCAGTGGCGGCACACACCTTTAATCCCAACACTCAGGAGGCGGAGGCAGGCAGATCTCTGTGAGTTCAAGTTCAGCCTGGTCTACAAAGCGAGTTCCAGGATAGCTAAGGCTATAGAGAAACCCTGTCTCAAAAGACCTAAAAAGAAAAGGAAGGAAGGAAGGAAAAGAAAGGAAAGGAAGGAAAGAGGTGAAGGGGAAAATATAGTAGGCTGTCATCCAATAGAAAAAGTAGCAATTAAGAGGTTGGGGATTTAGCTCAGTGGTAAAGCGCTTGCCTAGTAAGCGCAAGGCCCTGGGTTCAGTCCTTGGCTCTGGGGAGGCGGGGGGGGGGGGGGGGACTCCGGGGGGGAGTAGCAATTAAAAGGATGGGGTCCGCATCCCTTGTGGCCACCTAGGACAAGGATTCTACACAGACCTCCATCCAGGCAGAGCCTTTGTGGCCTGAGTGGGGTTGCTATGCAGATTTAGTCAAGTGTGGCTGGTGACATACGACATACTTAAATAACTGCTCCAAATGTTTCTGCTGCCCAGAATCCAACAAGCCACTGAGCCAAGCAAGAGATCCCTGTAGTGAACTCAGCCTCTTCATGGTCTCTCCCTTCTTACATCTGTACTGAAACAAGTCAGGCCAAGAAACGTCTTTATATCCCAGCTTCCAAATCAAATAGAGTTGATTGTGGCAGAGAACCAACAGCTATGTGAAAATTTTAATTCTACATTTAATTTTGTTGCCATAGAAAACACTGAGAATCCAACTTTGAGAGATTTGGAGGAAGGACATGGGAAAGGTTTGACAGATGATAAATGCCATCATTGAGTCTGCTAGAGTTTCAGTTACAAAGTGAGAGACTTTGAAAATCAAATGTTTCTTAAGAAAAATGGATAATAAAAACTTTCTGACCAAGTGTGGTGTCACACACATTTACTTCCTGCTCTGGGGTCACAGAAGCAGGTGAGTTTGAGGCCAGCCTGGTCTACATAGTTAAGTTCCAGGCCAGCCAGGGCTGCATAGTGAGACCCTACCCCAAAAATAAAACAAAACTCTATCTTGAAAGTAAGAGACTTCAGAGAACCAAGATGAACTACAAGGCCATAAAACAAGCAATAGGAAAAGCTCCCAGGCCAAGTGAGATGGATCAGCACAGAAAGACGCTTGCCGCCAAACCTGCATACCTGAGTTTGATATTTGGGACTTGCAGAGTGGAAAGAGCAAACCAACTACCCAAAGTTGTCCTCTGAACCATAGCAACACAAAGACACGCACATGTGCACAAAACAAATGAAACAAAAAAATATAAAACAGCCATAATTATATGTACAGTAAAAGGGACTTTAAGGTGTTACTATAAAATTTTATTATGTTGTGTCCACAGTACTAATTTAATGGTAGACAGCTTTTGTATAAAGTTTCACATTGTTTAGCTCTCACTGTTGTCTTGGAAAGTGAGCTTCTTTCTTCTGCAGGTTCAGATTTAACATTTCATTTGACCTTTACACTTTGAAATTTATTTAATGTATATGGGTGTTTTGCTTGCATGTGTATCTGTTGACCATGTGTATGGCTGGTGCCCATGGAGGCTGGAAGAGGGCATTGGATCCCCTGGAACTGGAGTTACAGGTGTGTGTAAGCCACCATGTGGATGCTGGGAATCGAACTGGGGAGTGTCCTTTGAAAGAGCAGGCAGTGCTCTTAACCACTGAGCCAGCACTTCAGCTCCTACATTTGACCTTTTGTGTTGCATTTGATATGTATCAAGGGAATGATAGACTGAAATCTACCCTCAAATCTAAACATCATGAATAAATCATAGCTTATAAAGTGGATAGCAGGGCTAGGAGATAGCTCCGTAGATAAAGCACTTCCTCAGAAATGTGAGGACCAGAGTGCTGTGGGATGGTCTGTATATCAAATTGCTCTGATTGGTCAATAAATAAAACACTGATTGGCCAGTGGCCAGGCAGGAAGTATAGGCGGGACTAACAGAGAGGAGAATTGAGAGGATTCTGGGAAGTGGAAGGCGGAGGAGACAGACACTGCCAGCTGCCGCCATGACAAGCAGCATGTGAAGATGCCGGTAAGCCATGAGCCATGTGGCAAGGTATAGATTTATAAAAATGGATTAATTTACGATATAAGGACAGTTAGCAAGAAGCCTGCCATGGCCATACAGTTTGTAAGCAATATAAGTCTCTGTGTTTACTTGGTTGGGTCTGAGCAGCTGTGGGACTGGCAGGTGAGAGAGATTTATCCTGACTGTGGGCCAGGCAGGAAAACTCTAGCTACACCAGAGTTTGAATCCCTAGAACCCAAGTAAGTGATGAGTAGGTGTGGCAGTCTACATGTTATTTTAGCACCCAGAAGGCAAGATTTCCAAAGCAATCTGTCTAGCAAGACCAAGTGAGAGACCCTGCCTCCATGAATAAGGTGGAGAGTGACTGAAAAGGACTTTTCTTGTTAACCTCAGGCCTCCATGTGCACATTCAAACACACGTACACCATACACACATGCGAACATGAACGGTAGGTACTGCCATCACCTGTTTTCATGCAACAAAAGTCCCACTCTTCTGGGATTCCAGAGAGTAGAAGCGCATTGACTTCAGCTAACTTTAAAATGCATTTAAATTTTTCCGAATATGTCAAGTAGTTTTGCAATTAAAAAATATGCTCCATTTTGGAGGTAAAATTACACATTTTGAAATTTGAAAGGCAGATATGTAAACGAGCCTACTGGGGTTTGGCTATGTTGAATCCCGTGCGTCAGAGTAGTCTCATTTGGAACGCTTTTTGTTAGGAATATTTTCAGATAGAATATAGCCCAGAGTCTAAGAAATGGGCTTCATTCTGCAGTAAATACTTTGGGGTTTAGTTTTGTTGTTGTTTTATTTTGTTCTTGTTTTTTTGAGGCAGGGTCTCACTAGGTAGCTCTGGCTGGCCAAGAACTCACAATGTAGACCAGGATGGCCTTGGACTCAAAGAGATCCTCCACTTGCCTTTGCCTCCTCAGGGCTGGGATTAGTGTGTGTGCCATACATGACTGTAATAAATTGCACACGACTGCAGTAAACCTTTTAAAACTGCTTTGATACACTCAAAGCTAGGCACACTACACAAGCCTACAGTCCAAGCTACTGTGGAGGCAGGAATATTACTTTAGCCCAGTTCAAGACAGCATGGGCAACATGGTAAGATCCCATCTCAAAAATCAGCCTTCTCTGAAACCTCCTTTTGCATGACCACACATTGATCCTTAGATATTCTGTTGTCTGATGTGGCTACAGTACCCTTGATAACCAAAGCCATCTTTCTCCAAACACAGGCTGGGCATGGTGGCATATGCTTTTAATCTCAGCATTTAGGAGGCAGACGCAAGCAGATCTCTGTGAGTTCCAAGGCATCCAGGGCTACCATGTCTCTAAAAAGAAAAGGAAGGAAGGAAGGAAGGAAGGAAAGAAGGAAGGAAGGAAGGAAGGAAGGAAGGAAGGAAGGAAGGAAGGAA
>CABHPH010138699.1:0-16780 GCA_902168325.1 Peromyscus nudipes | reverse complement strand
CACACACACACACACACACACACACACACACACACACACACACACTGCTGGTCATGGAGCAGCTGAGCACTATGTTTTGGAGACTCCAGGCAAAGGTGGCTCAGCAAGGATGTTACTGTTTCTGACCCAGGGTTGGACAGCTGTGTTCTCAAGTGTTACTCTCTGTATCAGATGTAATTTACAAGGGCACCCAGGCTTCTACTGGCAGAGTGGGCTGACTTAGAATTTCTTGATGGTCTCATTCTCTTGTCTTGGGGCTGACTTGACTGTGCAGGTAGAGGGGAGCTCACCCAGCAATTATCTAGTTCACTTTTGCATCTAGGATTATCTGTTCACTGGCTCTGCCTTCAGCTCTGCAATGTGCAGGAGGAGGTAGTGGCTGGTTTTACCGGAGATCTGAGGACTGGAGCCACAGCTGGGCTGCACATGTGTGTCAGACCTAATCCTTGCTGGGCTCTCCTGTTCTTCACCACTCCTCTGAGAGTCCACTGCCTGGCTGGAATCTGACAGCCACTGACTTCCCCCCACTCTCCTCATTGGCTCAGCCACAACCCCTTCCACTCCATCAGCCACCATCCTTGTATCCACTGCGGCTGTCTTTCTCCCTGCGTATTTTATGTCCTGCAGGAGGTGGGGAGTATGCCATGTAAAGGACAGAATGCTGGTGACAAGAGCCCACCCTTTAAAGAGATTTTACAAGGGTTCTTCACCCACTTTGTCACTGAATATTCAAGCACATGGCCCTGTCCTGGGGAACAGAACAAGGCTCCAGGCTCCAGGCTGTTAGGTACTTAGTCAAGCCCCAAGACTCAAGCAGCCCTGACAGTCAAAGACTTCCTGAAATTCAGGCTCCACCCTTCCCTCTAGTGGAGCCTGATGGTGACCCAGTCCTATAGAGAGGTGGAACAGTGGACTAGTCCAGACCACATTTGGAATAGGAAACTGTAAAGTACAGAAAACTTTATTGGAAATCTCTTGATTATATTTCCAAGTGTAACTCTCATTTCCCAACAAAGCACTGGAGAAGGGGCCTCACAGCCACCTGGTCCCAGCCTGAGCCTGGCTGCAGGAGTTGGTCTAGAGCCCATCTTTTCCACTGTGCAGGGCTGAAGGGCACAGGCCACCTTGAAGGATGCTCTGCTCAGCTTCCCTGATCTCTTCCCTGATAGGTCTGGAACACAAAGGCTGATGCCTACAAAGGCCACTGGCTGAGCCTTGCCAAGAATCCATGCCCTCACCCTGACTCAGTGCTGGCTCTGGGAGCAAATCTGGTTCAGTAGGCCAATGTACCTGATCCAAAGGCTGCAGTGCCATCTGGCCACCACTGCTGGGCACATTTCTCTGTGGCAGCAGAAGCATGCACAGGGGAAAGGCTCCAGGATTACATGCAGATTACTAACAAGCAGTTGTGAGCCACCTGCTCCAGTGAATAACAGCTGCTGCCAGTGAGGAGCCAGGGACCAGAGGAACAGGGCAGGCTGGCAGAGGCACTTGACTTACTCAAGCAACAATACCTGAAGGTTTAAGTCAACCATAAGCTCAGCTTTGGTTTCTCAAAAGGGAACCAATCCAGCTTGTAAACCCAGGGCCATATACAGACTCTGGAATTAGAGGGAGGGAGGAATAGCTCCCCAGTCCTGCTCTAGGCTCGGGGACTCGAGCAGCAGGACATAGTGCTCCCTTGGGCACCATGTGTCTTGAGGAGTCATCACATTGAACATACCCGGGATTTCTTGGGCCGCATGAAGAGCCAGTCACTTTGCAGATGCTGTGTCTAGAAAAGACCTCAGCAGGAGCACACAGCATGCAAGAGAAAGCCTGCCTGCTGTCAGTGCAGCTCCACACTGAGCTTGAGCAGGCTACTCTGCCCCTGCCAGCCCCACTCCCAATCTCTCCTTGGATGCAAGGGAAGATCCTCAGAGCAGCAGGGCAGGTTCTGAGGAATCTGCACAGGAGGCACTCATCCTTCCCCAGTGACACTGCTAACCCCAAACATATTTTTTCTATAAAATATCTGATTTCTCTGAAAGTAATAAATATTTACCATGTCCTATATCCAAGCAGCAGCAATTGAGGGAGGATGAGGAGAGAGGAAAGAACCTTTCTGTGACTCTCATGAGTTAAGATGGGGGGAAAGGAGGGGGAAAGGAGGGAGAGTGTGGTGGTCCAGGATCTACTGGTGACACAGAGCCCTCCTTCGCCCAGCTTGGTCTCCTTGCTCTTTCTGCCTTGCCCAGTCTCCCAGCCACCAGCTGGAATGTCAGGTGGCTGATGGTAAGGACAAGCAGTCAGGACCATCTGCAGGGTAGTAGACCAGGCAGGAGGCTGGCAGCAGAAGGAACAGGATGACACCCTTTGTGAAGCAGCTGAGGATGGTCCCTGCTGAAGCTCTTCAGTTATATCCAGAGTCCTCCCAAAGTCTGGCACTGGGCCTGACTGCTGCCACGAGTCTCCAGGAGGTCCAAAGGGAACCACAATGTCTTTCACCTGGCCAGAGACAGCAGGAAGGCAGGGAGCTGCTGAGGAGTAGGAGGTTCTCTGCTGGGTCCATAGAAAGGGGATGCTGCGGATACTCGGGACACTCTTACTGCAGGGTTTCAACAAAGGCATCAAATTCTCGGACATTCTTCTCATGCACAGCCAGCTTCTCTGGTAAGGAATCCTGTAGCAGGAGAGGAGAGAAGCTTACTCCGGAAGGCCTGGGGGAGGCAACCAGTCCATCATCAGAGTGCAAAATGTGAGACAAAGCCCTGGGCAGTGCCAGGCTGGCTGAAAGGCAGGGCAGTTGAACAGATTTGGGGAGGAAAAAGGGGATAAGTCCTCAGAGTTTGGGGGGTGTCACTAGGCTGCATCATAGCCTGATGAATCGAAGTGAACCACAACTCATGAGCTATGTAAACTGACAAAAACATGACAATGAGAAAATAAACATGAAATAGCCTCTGTACAGAGCAGACAGACACTAGAATCAAACTGCATCTTTAGAGCTCAGTCAATCGAGGAAAAGTGTCAAAAGGCCCTTGGAAAACAAGGACAAGGCAGCCACTGCACTTTCAAGACTGACACAGGTCTGTGGGAGGTTGAACACCTGTATCCTTAGACTGGCTGGGGGTGTAGGGGAGCTGAAAGTCACTACAAAACCATCAAGAAAAAGACAACCATATGCTGCCAGCCTGTCCTGCAGCGCCAGCTGTTAATGAAGACCTAGGCCTCCCCAGAGCCTGCCTCCACCAGGGTTAAGCAACAGAAACTACACCAGAAGGCTTTAAACTGCAGGGTGACCTTCCACAATGGGGTAAAAGCATAAGGGCCTAGGAAAAGTGGGTGTGTTTTAGACACTGAAGTGGCTTGGACACCCTAACAACTGAGGCGAGTCTGGTGGCCACTGCCCAGGCTAGTCCTGGCTAGGGGAACACAACCTGAGCTCTTAGACCTTGTTTTCTTCTCAGTACATGCCAGTGATCAGAGGGCTAAGCTCAGGAGCTCCCCACCATGAGGTCAAAGCTGGGACTGTCGTTGCCCTAGACAAGGCACTCCATCACAGGAGTTCCATTCTGTAAAGTGGGTCAGGATGAAAACCTAGTTTACAAGAGTCAAGCTAAAGCACCTAGTGTTAGCTATGTACTGAAGGATGAGGTGGGTGTGGGTATGCAAGGCCCAGGGTTCATCCCATCACACACACACACACACACACACACACACACACACACACACACACACACGGGGGGGGGGGGGGGGGGGGGGGGGGGGGGGGGAATGAGAATGTGTGTGTTAGTTTGGAGCTTAGCCCCATTTAAGGCTATTACTTAAGGCCAGGTGTGGAAGTACACACCTTTAATCTCAGCAGATGCAGGAGAATCGCTGAGTCTAAGACCAGTGAATTTTAAAACAGCAAGGGCTATATAGACTGTCCAAAAAAAGAAAAAAAAAAGAAGCAAATACTTAAGTTTTCTTTTTGCACTGTGATTCTTGGGCACGGCTTTCTAAACCGTGCTAAAGCAAACCAAGAGTAGCACTTCCTGAGGCCCCAGATTTCTGCCACGGACACAGTCCTACCTCAGACAGCGAGACCTTGTCTCATAGCATGAGTGCCCCAAGTCCATGGTTTGTTCAGGGCACTCTTCTGCTCTCCAGATGCAGGAAATAGGAAATGCCTTAAGCAGAGATGTGGTGATCATAGTCTATCTCAGGACACTGGCCCAGCAATATAAGAAGGGCTGAATGCAGAATGAAGCTATCCAAGGAAGACAAGAACACGGACCCTTATTCAGGACCTGTGTGTTCCTTTGTCCAGTACAGAGGTATGTGCCCGGCAGTGAAGAGCAGGCCCAGAAGTGTGTGAGCAACACCAAGTGCAGAAAAGGGCCAGTGAGATGGCTTCATGGGTAAAAGTACTTATTGTACAATCTTAATAACGTGAGTTTGATCCTTGGAATCCAGGTAAAGGCAGAAAGGGAGAGCAACCCTACATGGCAGTCCTCTGACCTGAGGGCCACACATATGCTGTGGCATAGACCTGACACCCTCCCGCCACATCGTAGACACAAACACACAGTAAGTAAATATTTTCAAAGTGCTGTGAACAAGAAAACGGGAGTCAAGGCAATTCAAGACAACTGCCAGGCACCACGTACATGTCAAGTATGACCAAAAAGCGATAACCAGCTAAAAGTACTTCTGTCCTTTTCAGCAAAGATGGAAGAAGGCAAAGGGGCAGGATGGAGTAACACCAAGTTCCAGGCCTGTGGCACATGAGGATAGGAGGCAAGAGCAGGAGCCCTGGGAGGGAAGGGGTTTCCATACCAAGTCTTCCGCCATAGACTGGGCTCCAATATCTATGGAGAGGCTGCTCAGCTGAGGGGGATTCTGAAATTCACGGTAAAAGGTCCCCAAGTCCATCGGAAGAATGTCGTCTTTAGAAAAAGCAGGTTTCTTTAAAAACAACACAAACTCAGCTTAGTTCATCTTTGGACCATGAAGGAAAACCAAAAAAGAGTTATCTAATGACAAGACTCTTTCTTTTTGGGAAAGTGTCTTCTAGGCTCATCTACGGGAGAGGAAGTCTTTGTACCTTGCTTGTCTGGTACATCTAGTCCTGATGATGCCATTCCTTCCCCTGGCTAGGTTTATGACCCTCCCTTCAAACTCCTCCTAAGCAAAGGGCTTTTGGAAAACCCAATACACACTGAATTTCAACCAAAGCTGTGATACTAAAAGCCTTGCTGTTCCCAGGGTTCCAAATGTTTCCCTAGAGTATCCTTGCAGCCTGTGCACCACCCCATCCGAAATGAAAATCTTGTTCACAGGCAGCAGATGCTTCTAGGTTTACTCTCCAGAGAACAGCAAAGAGCGAGTGTGGTGACTGTAACTTACAAAGTCAATCATAACAAAGTCGTCATGTGTATTCCCACTGCTGCCCCCGCTGGAGCCATCGGAGTGCAGGCTGCCGTGCAGGGGAGACGTGGTCTCTGGAGAGTCCGGGGGATTCACCTAATTCAGAATAAGGTGGAGTCAGCGCAGACTCTGGGAGTAGGCTATGGACTACTGTGAGCTGTCTGACAGTTATGGCAGAAATATACTGCTGCACTGAGCATGGAGATGCATGCCTGCAATCCCAGCACTCAGGAGGCTGAGGCTGAAGCAGGAGAACTTCAAGGTGGAGATTTTCCTGGGCTACACAGAGTTCCAGGCCAGCTTTGGCTGTGTAGCAAGCCCCTATCTCAAAACAAATAAAGGAAAAAAGAGACAATGCTGACTGCAAATCCATAAGCCAACCAAGGAGCCTGGCTTAAGTCCTGTAGAGGACTTAGTGACTGCCCAGGGAGGATGACCACTGGAGCATCTACTGGAAACTGGTAGTCACTGGTGGGCTCACCATAGGATCAGCATCCTCCAGCTCCAAATTCTTGGGAGCAAACATGGCAAAGGGTATGTCCAAACTTGTCAGGGTCACCTGAAGAGATAAAGGAGAGAAGTGTTCCTGCCTGGCTTCCCCTAGCATACTTGTTTCTTACAGGCTGCCAGCAGTCTAGAGGTCCTGCAACTTTCCACAGCTAGGCCAATCATGCTACCCTGGCCTCCTTGCCCTCCGTGTCTCCAACCAAGTATGTTCATAGCAGAGGACTATGGGAGTGTGGTTGGGAATGCTTAGTCACAGTAACTGAGGAACAGTATGTCACAGGGTCCACTGATTATTGATCCTCTTCAAAGACAAACATGCACACATACAAATTTTGCAAGCAATTTCAGCAGTTCCACAGGACATTGTGCAGGGAGCTTACACTAAGAACACAGACATCAACTAGGGCAGTGGCAGGAAAAATTACCTGGTTGATGGGTTTGTTGACAAATGCTCCCACTTTTCGGACAAAGATAGTCTCCAAGACGTCATGGGGTGAGGCCCGTCCCTCACTGCTGTTAGACACAGTCTCAGTGTCCTCACTAAAGAAGAAAGTGGGTGCTCACTCTCAAACACAGAACAACTCTAGTCACTGAGACCACCTTCCTGTATAACTTGAAGCCTGGAAAAGAAGTCCAGCTGCTACCATTGTCCTGCCTTTTGGCTTGAAAGAAGAATGGACTTTCTGGAATAACTAAAATGCTCACATATGTGAATGAAATGTCACACTGTAATGGTGTGAGCTCATAAAATCCTATCAGAAATGCCAGTGACAACCACACACAGCAGCCAGACACAGTAAGCAGCTCTCATGAAGCTGCAGGTTAGCATTTACCTCACATTTCAGGCCCTTTAAATTCATTAATTTTTCATTTTATGTCCATTGGTGTTTTGCCTGCATGTATGTCTGTGTAAGGACATCAGATCTTGGAGTTACAGTTGTGAGCTGCCATGTAGGCGCTGGGAGTTGAACCCAGGTCCTCTGGAAGAGCAGTCTCTCCAGCCTCTCTAGCCCCCTTTTTTCTGATTAACTAAAAATACCGTAAGACCCTATAGTTTAAAGCTGGGCTTAGTGGTACACGCCTTTAATGCCAGCACTGAGGAAGCTTCTGAGTTCTTAGGACCTACCTGACTCTCAGAGCCCTCATCATCCAGGGTCCACTATCATAGCTACTAGACATATCCTCCTAGACAGTACCAGGATGAGTTCAGGATCAGAAAGCTGGAGCACTAAGTGACCAATAGCTCTTCCTCTGATCATGCCATTGGGGTTGGGGTGAAAAAGGTTCAACATTTGAAAAGACAGGATAGAATAAATTATTTTACAAAGATTTCCCTTCCCACTACTCAATTGTGCCAATGAAAAAGTACATCAGGCATTCTCTACTGAGAAAGTTTGTGAGGGGAGGAGAATGTCTTCTCATTATCCCAGGACTGTCCAAACAGCTTTCAATGCAGCTTTCCAGAGACAGTGCTTAGCGTGCTAAGAAGGAACAGGCAATTTGCAGTCAGGGTGCAGATTGCACTTGTGTGTGTGTGTGTGTGTGTGTATGCACATGCACATGCACACATACACAATGTTCAATAAAGAAGAAAGCCCTACTATTTCCTCTTAGCAGCTCAGCCCTGGATAGCTTCCTCACATACTAGCTGCAATATTATACTCTCATCAAAGACCTTTACCCTTGGGAGCAAGAAATATCAAGCTGAGTCTGTGTATCAGGGTATCCAGGTCCCTGGATGGCATTAGCAGTTGCATAGAGTCATGATGGGAACTCACCTGCTAGAGGGTGTGGCAGCACAGTGGGTCCCATCAGAAGGTGTGTGAGTCACCAGTCTCTCCTGATCAGCCTGGGTGCCGTGAGCAGGCTGGTTGGGAGCAAGAGGTACCCCACCTTCCTTCCCTGGAACCATCAGCTTTGGAGGGAATGGAAAGACAAAATGAACTATGGCAATGCCACGCATCAGGTGAACCTCATAAGCTTTCCCATCACCAATGCCTCCACCAGGGAAGCAGCATCTTGGACCTTAATTCTCTTGGGATATGGCTACTGGAAGGCATGCGTGGTGATAACTATAGAGGGAAAAGGGAAGAGAGAGTGAAACCCTGGCAAAGTCTTTCCCTTCTAAAATCTGAGGATCCACCTTCTCAGAAAGTCAATTTAGTCCTCCAAGTTACCCTGTTGCCCCGAAGGAGGGGAGTCAGCCCTGGGAAGCCCGTGGTCCTCCCCATCCTGAAAGGTACCTGGTGAGTGTGTGTAGTGTTTAAGCCAGCAGTAAACACTACTGGATAAGCCAGGTCAGCCGATCCAAGGCCCAGGACAGCAGGCTGATAGGAAAGGCGAGAGCTTGAGAGCTGAGCAAGAGAAAAAGAGAAGGGCAGAGGAGAGGCAGGGAGAAAAAGGCAATCCTAGCATGGGACCCATGCTGGACTCAGCAGAAAGGCAGGAGCAGATCACAGCAGAATGAGGGCAAGGGTGGGCCAGGCCTTCTTCATTAGAAAACAGAGACTTGTTTGATCTGGGATTAGCTTTAGAGCTTCCCAAAGGCCTCCAGTGAATGCTCGGTTACCTAGTTCTCTATGTTTCCAGCTCAGCGGATCTCCTGGGCACAATCCTGGGGTGAATTTCCCATGTCATCCTATTTTCTCTTTTGTCCTTGAGATGCCTTTGAAACTAAAACTATCTTCTCTAATCACACCTCTATCACCCCAGGGAATGGACAGCTCCTATTTATATTGAAAATAGAAAGATTACCAGTCATGGACTGTTTATTTGGAATTCTGATATAAATAACTCCATGTATTTTTCACATAAATGGAAGAAGGAGGGGCAAATAAAAACCACTATTTTGGGTTGCTGGGCTGTGGCTGTGTCCTGTTAAAATTAATTACCAAGTCTTAAAATAATCCCACAGAACACTTAGGGGCTAAATAACTATACCCTGTACTCTGTTTTCATTTTTTTTTTAAAGTAGAAAGAAGCCATCTGATCACATCCCCTTCTTCCCATTATGAACTCACTTGATGGGAAAAGGCCAGTCCTGCCATGGGGACCCTCAGAGTGTCCGTCACCACAGGAGTAGGGGTCTGAAAATGTGCCTTTGTGACAGTAAACACACACTGTGCACAGACACATAGAGACAGGAGAAACAAGAAAAAAGAAAAGGACCTTGAGAAAGAAGTGGAAAAAACCTCCAGAAGGGACAGCAGTGACAGGCTGGACTGAGTGGTGACTCAGGAGAGGGGCAGGGAGATGCATGCTGGCTTCCCAAAGCAGCAACTAGGGGGTGCTGAGAAGTGACATTTATCTCAGGGCATGCCCCGCAAGCCTGTCTCCTTGACAGGCAGCTGGAGAATGAACTGACTCAGGTGGGAATGACATGGCAAACAGAAACCCAAACCAAGTATTAGTCTGTCGTCAGCTAGAAAGGCGTGGGAGGAAATGAGGGAACAGCTCTAACCCGGAGGCCTGGAGCAGAATGGAGGTGAACTTCAGAACTGAGGACTCGGGCCTCGATCAGGAAACTCTCAGTCTGCAGGACAGGCTTAAAGAGCTAAAATTTGTTGGCCAGACTGATAGCAAGCTCAGGCACACACTTTCCTATGTCATTCTGGGAGTGACTGGGAGTGCTCTGTGTGTGTGTGTGTGTGTGTGTGTGTGTGTGTGTGTGTGTGTGTATTCATATAGTCTTGCAGTTGGGAGAACTTGAGAATAAAAGCTTGGGTGTTCTCAACATTCTTAGAATTTCAAAGCTACTTATACAAATGCTGGTCATTTGGGGTTCTATTATTTCAGCTTTAAATGTGACCATTACGTGTGTAGTGTGGCATACCCCTAGCCCCACAAAATAAATAAATGTAGTAAAACATTTTTTTTTTAATGTAAAAGAACTTAATAACAAAAATGTCCCCATTAACAAACTGGTGGCTGAGCATGGTGATCCTAGCACTTGGGAGGTAGAGGCAGGAGGATCAGACATTCAAAGCCAATCTTGGCTACATTTCAAGTTATGAGATCTTGTTTCAAAAAAGCAAACAAAAATTATAGTAGTACATGGTGGCACGTGCCTTTAATTCTGGAACTAAGGAAATAGAGGCAGGTGGCTCTCTGTGAGTTCAAGGCCAGCCTGGTCTACATAGACTCCCATCTCAAAAAAAAAAAAAAGGTAAAATGGATAGGTCTAGAAGAAACTAATAATACAAAAGTCATAGTGTGCATGCTTGTAATCCCAGCACTCAGGAAGTGAGTGGAAAACGAGAATGGCCACAAGTTCAAAGTCAGCCTGGTCTACATAGTGCGCGTGCTAGGTCAGCCAAGAATACACGGTGAGACATTATTTCAAAAACAAAAACCTGAAGTCCAAGCGGAAGAGGATAGGCAATGAGGTAGATGGTAAACGAGTCTGAGAAGTTTGGGGGATAAGTAAGTGTCCGCCAAATTCAGCCAGCAGAAATAATGACTGCCTGTCAGAGTCTCAACCCATGCCCGTTAACAGAAGACTGGCGATGCTTCTTCTGAAGATGCTGGCATCAGAATGTTTTACTGAAACTGGGTTTTCGAATGCAGACTCACTCCTGTGGGAAGTGAGTGGTTGAAATGTTTGGATAGAGAATGTGGACAGGCGGATGGAGAGCTGTGCCAGCTATTAAGTAAAGCAGTACAGCCAGGTGTGGTGACACACACCTTTAATCCCAGCACTCGGAGGCAGAGGCAGGTGGATCTCTGAGAGTTCGAGGCCAGCCCAGTCTACAGAGCGAGATCCAAGACAGGTCAGTTATACAGAAAAACCCTGTTTTGAAAGGCAAAAAAAAAAAAAAAAAAAAAAAAGAACAACTAAATCAACACATGCAGGCAGGTTAGAATGGTTATCTGGTGTCAGAATGCAGGAGAATTCTGTGACTGAGTTTTAGAATTTAAGGACAACAGCAGAATGGTTAGCCTGGGAACAAGCACTATTACTGCTGAAGAAGGCTCTCTGTTACTCCACAAAAGAAGCTCCTTAAATGATCACAGTCACCAAAGGGAGTGTAGCTAAATCTGGACAACGTTCCCTAAGGCCCACATGAATGTACACAACAGCCCACAACCCTTTCCCTACCTGGGAGGGAGGGGAGGTGGAAAAAGAGGTGGTACACACTTCCTGAGAGTCTTCCACTGATGGGTATGTGACTCCAGCATCCTCACCAGTTCTACAGTAGAAGAAGAAGGAACAATGAATTTGATGATGATGGTAGCCAACTTCAGAAAGTACACAGTGATTAAAAAAGGCTGGGAGTTGTGTCAAGAAGTTTTAGGCAGAATTCATTTTTTCAGAAATAATTTTATAAGTTGGCAGTGAGTGATGGGAAGGGGCAAAGAATGTAATGAGGAAAGAACCTTCATCATAAAAACCCGATTTCTGCTGTGTTCCTTTTTTTGGAGACTGTCCAGAAGTAGCTGCATACATGTCCCAGAACCTGTGACATCATGTCTCAGGGCCCCAAAGCATGGGTCACTTAGGAATTCATTCGTCATCACCCCTCAGCAGTTCTGCCAGCCTACTTCCTCCCATGTGGCGTGGTGAGCTGGCTCCACCAGTCTCCCCTCCTCCTTCCTCATGTTAGGCAGAATTCATAAAGCCAAATGGCAACCCAAAAAACATTTTTCATAGCCCACAAATTACTGGTGTTCATGTAGTCTCCAAATAACTTGCTCTGGGAGAAAGTGACATCGCTGCTGTGATCCTAAACACTCATTAAGTTCCCAAGATGCTGTGGCTCAAGCCTTGTGTACCTAACAGGCAGTAGCAAGAAAGGAACTAGCCTTTTCATTTCTACCCAAACGACCAGTGGATGTTTTGCTTAGCTGCAGCTTGGGGGAGCATCTCTCAGTCCTTACCTGTAATTGCAGGGGTGCATGGGAGAGGAGCTGGGATAGGGACGGTCAACAAAGTGATCAATGATAATCCCCATGATAGGTGGTGTCCTCTCAAATTGCCTGTAATGCAATAAGCACATTGCAGTATTTGTTAGACTGTCTTCCCAGTCACCTTCAAGTCCACAGAGGGCCCCTCACTTCAGAGCTACAGCAGGTCTACCAGAAGTCTGTCTCTAAATAGAAACCACAGACTCTATTTCTGGACAGGTTGGCTTGAGGACACTCGAAATCTCCAATGTGACAGTGATGTTCTCTCCCTCTCTCAATCGCATTTTTCGGGAAAGGGTGGCTTTCAGCATTGTAAACTGTCGTTTTAGCCTTGGAGCTTTGGTTGGGGAAGCAGAAGCTTTAACATCTTGAACATCATTGGGAGAGCTCTTATGGACTCCAAGCCACTTCCTCACCTGGTAGACATGAATGCCAAATTAATTCTGTAAGCGCAGGAAAGAGTGATGGTGCCAACAGGGGTGCCCACTGTTCCAACTCGAACTGTCTGGAAGCCTAGAAGAGAGAAAATATCAGCTTGTTTCCGGAGAATACTGACACAACCCCTAGCCAGCCTGTTGTATGGTCACGGGCATCATGAGGAGAGCAGCTTTGGTTTCTTGTGCGTGTTTCCCACTTGCAATGCATTCTCTATTGACCCAGTGCTAGCAAAGGAAAGACACTGTCCTAAGAGATCTTAAAAAACCAGAAGACAATGCCCAGCAGGGGTGGTGCACACCTTTAATCCCAGCAGATTAAAGGCAGGTAAATCTCTGTGAGTTCGAGGCTAGTCTGGTCTATAGAGTGAGTTCTAGGACAGCCAGAGCTGTTACACAGAAAAACCCTATCTTAAAAACCAATAAAAACTCGAAAAACAAAACAACAAAAAACCCAAACATGTAAAAAAAAAAAAAAAAAAACCAATAAAAAACAAAACAAAACAAAACCAAATCAAACAAAACAAACAACAACAACAACAAAAACACACACAGAAAACCCCAATCCACCCCAAAGACAAAAAGAGAAACCACAACAGAAGGTCTGGGTAAGGAGCTCAATGGTACAGTGCTTAATTAGCATGCAGGATGGGGAGGGGAGAGAAAGAGAGGAAAGGGAGAAACCCCAAACAATGAGTTCCTGCAGAAACTTCTAAAAAATTACTCTGTCAACCCTAGTAGCTCCTTGAACAACTGACCTGGCTTCTTACCTTTTCCTTACTGTATTATACATTTTGAAGCTATGGTATGTGCTATACAAGGTTAATAACATATCTAACTAGCAATTGAGTTCATCTTCAAAGTTAGGACTGCTCTTAACACTACAAATGTTTCTGGCCTGAATAAATACATACCTTCTCCTAAACCATTCAGTTGAACTTCCCCAAAATAAATCCTGTAGGGAAGAAAGAAAAGAAAATGACACCCCATTCTCCATTTTCAAAGGCTATGTCTAAACACCTAAGCAGCCTAACCATGCCCTGTTCATTTCTCTGCACGGGCACCTTTCTGCAGCTAAGCCTCAGGCATGAGCACCCGTGTGGTGATGGCTACACAGAGATGAGGAAGAGGGGCTGAGATGGCAGAGTCGACAGCACCTCCAGAAACGCCCAAGCTTGTGCAGCAAGCCCTTTACCTGAGGGGCCATCTCATCTGCCCTTAAGTTGTTTCTTTAAGGTTTTTGGCCACAAAAACAAGAAAAGTAGCCAGGCGGTGGTGGCTCACGCCTTTAATCCCAGCACTCGGGAGGCAGAGCCAGGCGGATCTCTGTGAGTTCGAGGCCAGCCTGGGCTACCAAGTGAGTTCCAGGAAAGGCGCAAAGCTACACAGAGGAACCCTGTCTCGAAAAAAACAAAAAACAAAAAAACAAAAAAAACCCCCCCAAATAAAACAAAAAAATAAAATAAATAAATAAAAAATAAAAAAAAAACAAGAAAAGTAACCAACACAGTAAGAAATGAGTGAAGAATACAAAGAAATCTTCTATTATAGCCAAGTAACAGTCTAGTAATTTTCAACAAACACTCAACTTGGCATCTGAGAAAAAAGACAGAGGTTGTTAGGGTACTGTCAAGAGTAAGGATGACTTCTTAAACATTCTCAGCATAGGATCATTTCAGTATAACTGGCAAGTCTCTCTTTGGTCCCTCCATACTAATATGCTAGTCCTACAAGTCAGCTCTACATTTGACAAAGGCTAAACCAACAGCTCATGTCCAACATAAAACATTCTTGGGTGATTCAGGAGCCCTGGCTTCCTCATCTTGTTCTCATTCTTGAATCTCCCAGACTCCTCCATACAAGCCCATTTGGCAAAGCAAAATGAAGACTCTGCTGATACCCCACCCTGCCCACCTCTGCCTGGTCAGCTACTGTCCACTCCATTTGCTGTCAGTGATCATTCTCCTGCATTCCTACTTGCTAAGACTGTGTTTGCCTCAGTGCAGCTCAATGTTAATGTCACTGCGTCCAGGAGGTCCACCTTACTTCTTACTCCAAGAAAAAGCTTTGCCTTTCTGTGTTCTCCTAAGTACTTTTCCCTGGTGTTGCTATGCAATTTTCAAATCCTGGTCCTAACTGTGCTTATGCATGTATCATATGTATCAAATTTCCCCATTAAAACAGAACCACTTGCTGGGCATGGTGGTGCACGCCTTTAATCCAAGCACTTAGGAGGCAGAAGCAGGCAGATCTCTGTATTTGAAAGTCAGCCTGGTTTACGGAGTGAATTCCAGGACAGCCAGGCCTACACAGAGAAACCCAGTCTCAAAAACATCCCCCCAAGCAAAACAAAACAAACACCCCACTCAGTCCAGGGCCTCTGTGCCTAGTATAGTGCCTGCACTAAAGCAGAATTCAGTGAAATGTGCTGAAGTGGATGACTGACCCAGTACCTGGACTAACTGCTGACTAGTTCCTTACAGCTATGGACAAGCACACTTAAATCAGTTTGTCAGATATAAAGGTTGAATTTAGTTCTGGAAGAGAAGAGGTTGTAGAATCAAGCATGAAAAGCTTATGTGTTTGTTTGTTTGAGACAGGGGTCTCATGTAGCCCAGGCTGGCCTCATATATGCTATGCAGCTGAGGATGATCTTGAACTCCTGATCCTCCTGTTTTCATTTCCCAAGTGCTGGGATTACAGATGTGCTAGCATCCCAGTAAAAGCTTTTTAAGAAAATTAAAATTGGCCAGGTGTGGTGGCGCACACCTTCACTCCCAGCACCTGGGAAGCAGAGGTAGGAGGATCTCTGAGTTCAAGTCCATCCTTGTCTACATAGCAAGCTCCAGGACAGTACATAGTCAAATTCTGCCTCAGAAAGAAAATTTTTAAAAATTAATTAATTAATTTTTAGACAAAGTCTCACTGTGTATCCTGGCTGGCCTTGAACTCAGAGATCTGTCTACCTCTGCTTCCTAAGTGCTGTGATTAAAGGTGTGTGCCACCATGCCTGGCTAAATTGATTTTCCTTTCCTTTTGTATGTTGCTGAGGAGTATACCCAGGGCCCTGTGCATGCTATACAGGTCCTTCACCACTGAGCTACATCCCAGACCTGGAAAATTGTTTTTGCTGTTGTTTATTTTTCTTTCTCTTATGAGTATGTGATGTATATGTGTGTTTCTAAGTGTGTGGGCATATGTGTGCAGGGCTGCACATGTGTAGAGATCTAAGGTTGATGTCAGGAATCTTCCTCCATCATGTTCCACCTTATTAACTGAGGCAGGGTCTCTCAACTGAATCTACAACTGACTGACAGTAGTCTGCCTAGTCATCTTACCCAGGATCCCACCTGTTGTGTATTATTTGTTGACACTATGAAGATGGACCTTTGCCAAAGCACCTTCTGACTGGTTTAATAAAGAGCTGAATGGCCAATATCTAGGCAGGAAGAGGTTAGACTGGACTTCTGGGGACAGAGAGGACTCTGGGAAGAAGAAACGCAGAGTCACCAGTGGACACAGAGGGGAACAGACATTGAAGAGGAAAGGTAAAAGCCACGAGTCACATGGTAACATGTAGATGAATAGAAATGGTTAATTTAAATTACAATAGCTGGCAGGGCAAGCCTAAGCTGTTGGCCAAGCTTTCATAATTCAATGTAAGTCTCTGTGTCTTTTTTTTTTTTTTTTGTGAGCTGGCGGCCCAAAGATAAATCCATCTACACCCACCTCTACCTTCCCAGTGGTAGCCTTGACTTACAAATGGGCTGCTATGCCCACTTGGCATTTATGTGGCTTCTGAAGATCTGAACTCTGGTTCTCAATGCTTGCACAACAAGCACTTTAACACTAAATCATCTCCCCAGCCCCAAAGCTTGTTTGTAAAATTCTTAAACTCCCTTTTTAGATTTGAAATGTATGTCTGCAGGACCTCAACATCCATTCAACAGGAGCCATAATTGCACAGAAACAAAAGGACAGTGGGCCTGGTGACTCTGAAAAGCTGGGGTTCACAAGGGAAGTTGCAAAACTATAGAAATAATACTAGAACCTGTGAATGCCAGACATTATGTACACTGCAAGGAGGCTGATGAGTAAACCAAGATCCTTGATATTTACCTGTACAGTATTACATATTCATGCCCTTGTTTTCTGGAGAGTCTGTAGGCTGGTGTCACCCTCGTTATAGCGAGAAGAGACTTCAGCAGCAGGGACAGTCTGTTGTATACAGTGTAGGAAACTTTGATTTCTTTGTCACACCTGAGGAACAAAAAGACACTGCCAGTCTATGCTATGGAAATGCTGCAACTCTGCAAAACACATTCTGAACTAAAGATGCACTGAAGAGCTCTAGTGCTGCAAGATGGTAGCATGTGCCTTTAATCCCAGCACTTCGGAGGCAGAGGCGGACGGATCTCTCAGTTTGAGGCCAGAGATCTACAGAGCAAGTTCTAGGATAGCCAGGGATACGCAGGAAAAAAACCTATCTCGAAAAACCATTAAAAAAAAAGAGAGGCCGGGCGGTGGTGGCGCACGCCTTT
>CABHPH010138698.1:18559-42305 GCA_902168325.1 Peromyscus nudipes | reverse complement strand
GTTTGTAAGCAATATAAGTCTCTGTGTTTACTTGGTTGGGTCTGAGCGGCTGTGGGACTGGCGGGTGAGAGAGATTTATCCTGACCGTGGGCCAGGCAGGAAAACTCTAGCAACATGACGGTCTTCCCAGCTCTGGGGCCTCCTCCTCTGTCCCAGGTCTCTATAGTGCTTGCCAATAAACTTTTCTTTTGCTTGGCCCTGAGACTGCTCCCTGTTTTGTAATTCTTTAATTCACGGAGGAAATGACCCCATCTGCTAGCTGGTATTGGAATGATTCATGCAAGATAGTTATTGACAACCACTCTGATTAAGCCAGCTATAAGTTTTAAGTCCTTTTTATTAATAGCCAGACTAAGAATGGACTTGTGACTCTTGCTGCCCATGCTCTGGGGTACAGAGTTTTTAAAGCAAAAGCCACAAAGACATAATTTACATCACAGTTAGATTAGGGTCAAAGTAACCTTGAAATGTTCGTTCCTAGAAGAGCATAGTAATTATTTTAGACATAACATGCCAATTATTTTTGACTTATATCATTTCTAGTTATTTTAGTTTACTTTAATTATTCTGATTAGTACAACTGAACCATGCTCAAGGCCATGGGAATCTCAAATGACTACTGTGGGGGATGGGGGTAGAGGGCCTGAGAACTGTCTAAACAAACACAAAATGGAGTCCGAACAAGATGGTGTTGCCTTCATCATTTCAGTATCAAAAGAAAACGGGATTTATGGGAAGGGCTACTGCAGCAGACGCTTGTTTTACTTTTGTTAATGACACTTTAATAGTGAGATGTCTCCCAACTTGCGTGTTAATTTAGAAGTGAATCGTGACTTAACAGTGGTAGTGCAGGTGGAGGGCATAAATTTATTCAGTCCACAAAGTTCAAAGAGGAGGCTTTACTGGATGTAGGAAATGAAAACGGGAGTCAGAATAGCGCCTCAGTTTCTCTAACTTGATCAACAGCAGTCACTCAATAGTGACAGCTGTATGCCGGCTCTGCTTGGCGCTGGGGTCTAAAAGGAAAGACGGATGCTAAACAGACGTTAGGCAGAATAATGAAGTAGTAAATTCACAGCTCGCTGCTGGTAGACAGATTCGCTTTCTGTGCTGAGAGGGAAAGAATCAGAGGTGGCATCCCGAGAAGTTGAAACACGAGAGAAGAGGCAGGTTGGGGCCAGAATGTTGGGTTCTAGAGCGACTCATTTCCTTTCTATATTTATTTATTTATTTATTTATTTATTTATTTATTTATTTATTTATTCATTCATTCATTCATTCATTTATTCATTCATTCGTTTGTTCGTTCATTCATTTTTTTGTTTATTTATTTATTTATTATTATTATTATTTTTTTTAGTCTTTAAAATCAGAGTTGGCCTGTCGGTTCCTAGAGCGCAGGAGCTTGTCTGATTTGAGGCTCAACTAGCATTGGGATTGGAACAGCCACTAATGGAGATTATATGGGTGGATGGACGGACAGGCAAACGGGGGAATGAAAGAATCTCTAACGGTTTCTTTAAGTCAGGAAAGTGTCTAGGGGCCACAGAAATAGCTGGGTGCAGTTTGGATTCTAGACTCAGTAAATTTCCCCGCCAGCATGCCAGTCTCGCGGAGCATGCGCCACAGTTCGTGTGGCGAACGGCATGTCGGGACTTGTAGTCCTTAGAGAGATGAGTGTATTCTTCCCACCCCCGCCCCCCTCTCTAATAACTGCCCCCAATCTTCCTGTTCTGAATCCCTCCGCGATTCCCTTTCTTATAAAGACATCAAAAGCATCGAATTGGTGTCACTCCTACCTTCTGTCGCGACATGACACGGGACCAAACCAAACCGCCACCGGTGCGGGCGAGAGCGTGTGTATGTGTCTTGTTTCCATGGCAACGAAGGGAGGTGTCCGGATCCGCCACTCTGATTGGATGACATTAGGTCACGCCTCTAGACAGTAGCCGCTCGGTCGGACCCCGGGCTCTTGGAAGAGATGCCCAACCTTTTGCTCTTGCGCCACTTCTCTGCCTAGGATACACTCTGCTAGAGGCTGCCCGCCCGCCGGCCGCTGCACTTACTGTCCAGTTATCCAGCTACACACCCCCCCAATCGAAAAGCAATGCATTTGAAAAACGGTCACGTTTCAGAAAACGCAGTCCTCCGATTCTACTTGAAGGAAGTTTCCTCACCAGGACACCTGATTGTTTGGTCTCCTCAAAACATTGTCTTTTTTTTTTTTTTTTTTTAATTTGGGCTTGGATTTTTTGTTGCTTGAAACTGGGTCTCACGTTACCCAGGCTAGCCTCAAACTCACTTCATAACCAAAGACGACCTTGAACTCCGATACTCTTGCCACAACCACACCTCTACATCTGGCTCCCTCACTATCTCTAACTCTTAAGCACCCAGGTACAGTGGCATTTGCTTGGGAAGTAAAAGCAGGAGGATTCGATGGCATCCTTGTTAGAAGATGAGTTTAAAGTCAGCCAGTGTGACATAAAACCCTGCCTCAAAAACAAAAACAAACAAATAAGCTATTTATAATCTTATACAAATTCTGCTTTTTGTGTGTGGTACTAGGGATTGATCCTAGGGCCTTCTGTGTAATAGGCAAGCACTTTACAACTGAGATATATCCCACACAGAAAATAATGATTTTTTTCTTTTAAAGACAGGGTCTCAAAGTGTAATGCTGGCTGTCCTAGACTACACTACGTTGACCAAGCTGGCCCCAAACTCAGAGGTCTGCCTGCCTCTGCCTCCACCTCCCAAGGACTGGGATCACAGGTGTAAGCCACTAGCCAGGCTATAATAATAATTAAGTACCAATTGTATGCCGGAGCGAGCCCCCATGCCTGCTCGTCATGCTCTCGTGCCCACTTCACACTGTCCATCTCAAAGTGCTTCTCTGCCTGAGCACTGGGAACACACATTCCATCACCCCCCACCGTGGGCGGCCTTTCCAAGCTCATCCGGCTCACTCTGTGGCCTGTTCTTCGAATGCAGGCTCCAACCTGTTTCCAGTGGGTGGTTTGACCTTTAATTTTCATCCCCACATTCTGAAATCCACCCTTACTGAAGGCGCTTTCTGCTCCTCTGCCCTTACCTCTCAACTCATGCTTTATCTCAGAACTCCTCTAACCGTCTATAACTCTGGTCTGGAAAAACTCCTCTAAATCCTCACTGTCTCCTCCTGTAAGTATCTAGAAAGAAAGAAGAGGGGAAAAGGAGTTCTCTATTTTCCACTCTGCTCCCAGAGTGTAGTACAATGCTCAGCACTTGGCACCTGGCCAACACTGTCCAGTAACTAAATGAACTGTGAGAAAATAGTAATGAAAAAGATAGTTACCAACTGTGAGCCTAGAATACAAAGCCCCAGACTAAATATATGTCCAAAGTAATTGAGAACAAGTATTCAAATGTTCATATACACATGTTCACACCTGAAGGATTCACAACAGCTCCCAAATGGAGACAATCTGAATGTCCATCAAGAGATAAATTAGTTACCGTAGATACATATAATCGAATGTTACTCAGCCATAAAGAGGCACACTGATGTTGATATGTAGATGAACCTAAAAAATATGCTAAGGGAAAGAAGACACACAGAAGGTCATAAAATGTGTGTGTGTGTGTGTGTGTGTGTGTGTGTGTGTGTGTGTGCATATGTGTGAGGGTGAGGATGCCCAAACAACTCTCACAAAATATTAAGAAAAAGAGGGTCCCACCCTGGCTTCTACAAAAGAAAAATGGGCAAAAGATAGCTTGTTAGATGCTTTTGTTGTTGACTTAAGAAAGGAAAGGTTTGCTTTAACTCAAAGTTGGAGGTACAGTGCAGCGTGCTGGGGTAGGGTGTTGATGGGAGCATGAGGCAGCATGACTAATTGTAGCCACAGTCAAGAGTCAGAAAAGACGAAATGCTGGTGCTCAGCTGATTTCCTTCCTTTTTTGTGTGCAGCCCAGAACATTTTCCTTTCCATGCAGCACATGGAATGGTGCCACCTTTTTTTCAGATGAGTCTTCATACTTCAATTAACCCAGTCTAGAAAATTCCTCATGGGTAACCCAGAGATGTGTCTCCCAAGTGGTTCTAGACCCTGTCAAGCAGACAACATTACACATCACAGACAGGAACAGGGAATTTTCTGCAGAAGAAATTCAAATGAACGGGGGATGGGAGCACACATCTGTGATCCGGGCACTTGAGAATAGAGACAGGAGGATTGTTGCAAGTTTGAGTACAGCCTGGCTATCTATTGAGTTCCAGGCCATCTAGGGCTACATGGTGAGAACTTGTCTGGAAAAGAAGGGAGGGAGAGAGAGATGAGAGGAGGGGAAGGAGGGCGAAGGGACAAAAGAGGGAGGGGAGAAAAAGACTAGACACTAACAGCAAACCATCTGAAGGGCATAAATGAAGACAATAATAAACTGGGGTTTTAAATCCATCAGTTGCACATGTGGGTCCAGAAGATTTTTTTTCCGTCCTTAAGGATCCAATACTGGGGCTGGAGGGACGGCTCAGGAGTTGAGAGCACTCACTAATCTTGTAGAGGTTCCAGGTCTGGTCCCCAGCACCCACACAGCAGCTCACAGTCACTTGTAACCTAGTCCCAGGAGATCTGACCCCCTCTTCTGGACTTTAAGAGGACCTGCATTCACATGTGTGCATACCCCCATCACATATATGAATGATTAAAAATAAATAAGTTAAAAAAGAATCCAGCTCTGCATGGGCTTTGGTGAGGTGGTGGGGCAGCAGCAACAGGTCTAAATTCGGGTGTTGGTTCGGTTCTTCTGGATTTCACAAGGTAAATTTCATGAGCACCTTGTAAACAACACAGATCATGCGATGCAGCTTCACACAGAGCTTGGAAGTACAAAAACATTGGAGACCCATGCTTTAAAACTGTCCCTGACAGCAGCAGCCTCAGTTAATCTCCAGATGACAAATTTCTTGAATGGCCTTGATCTTGGGTGTGCCTAGGATCCAGGGAATGAAGCCATTAGGCTGTAGTGGTTCCTTCCTGGTTTTGGTTATCTCGGGAGCCAGGATAGAAACTCCTTTTATATACCTGCTCAAACACTTAACAAAAAATCATCTTTGGCTGACTTGTGTACAATGCACAGTCTGTGATTGTATTAATGCAGATATGTATGTTGCCTTTAAAAGTTTATGTATTTTCAGATCAGGGGGACCAGACACTGATGGAAACGGATGGCTCAGGTGATCTAGCATCCAGAACAGCTTCAAGGCTGCTGACTGAGATGATCCAGCCTCACAAAACATTCCAGCCAAGACCTAACAATTATCCTGATTTTCTCAAGATTCCCTCAAAGATTACTAGCATCCCCAGACAACAGAAAGCAGTCTAGAGAAAACATCATCCACATTCCCAAAATATTGGTTATGGATGTTCATTATCATTTAAGGGGGGTTGGCTACAAGTTGTTATTGGTAATGGTCAGGAAAAAAGCTAAACAAAGGAGATTAGATTCAAGAATCTCTTTCTGAAAAGAAACAGGGGGGATAGAGAAATAATAGGACAAATAAAAGGGTAGATTATTGAATCCACTTTTAAACCAAAAAAAGCAACTACTAGTCTTAAATATTTCACATTATATTGATACAAATTTAAAGTTAATTTTGTTATACTGTATGTAAGTTCCTACTCTTGTTTGGGTTGTTGTGTCTATGAAACTCATTTAAAATTGTAATGTATAATTAAAAAGTACAGATTAATAGTCATCTATAATAGTCAAATTTATAGTCATGTTAGATATATTTTCAATGTCATAAACAGATATATTTAGATAGATAGATGGCCTTCAATAGTTCAAATACCTATAGATTATGGCATTTAATGTTTAATAACCTAAGGTTCATGACAGTGAGACATGTCTGCTCCTGGCAGCACCAATCTACTTCAGAGAAGATGAGGGGCATCAAAAAAACTATATATGGAGTTTGCTTTCTTTATGACAAAAGCTAGCCATGTGGACAAAGAAACTGCTTTTGCCTCAGTAGCTGACAGTTACTGTCTAAACTGGACCAGCAGGATGCAAAAAAAAGGTGACTGACAAACTTTGCCAAGATAAGGTAGGACAGTCCTTCAAAATTCCCTGCTTCTCAGAAATGTCTGTCAGATACACTAGGCGTGTGGGTCAAAGTTGGATGCTCTAACATGATAGAAGAACCTAGGATGACTGTGCAGGAAGCCAGCTGTCCCTGTCATTAGGTAACATTTCACCCTTCTGGGGTCTTTGATGGGGTTGAAGACTAGTTAGTCACAGTTAAAGTTTTCCTTAGTCGTGATAAAAGGTAAATTAGGTACAAAACTTTAGAATCACAAAGATAAGATACATAATAGAGTATTTTCTCCAAATTTGTCAAATACAAATGGACTGGATGCTGTAACTGTAATTCTTACTTAATAACTGTTTTTGTTGTATATAATCTTACTATGTTAGAGTTAAAACCTTCCTTTTTTTATTTAGAGGAAAAAGGGAGAAATGCTGTGGAATATTCCTTTACAGTGTCTGAAGATTCATCGCTCAGATTGGTTTAATAAAAAGCTGATTGGTTGGTAGCCAAGCAGGGATTATAGGTGGGACAACCAAACTAGGAGAATGATGGGAGGAAGAAGGGCAGAGTCAGGGGGACGCCAGCCACCCACCGAGGAAGCAGAACATGTAGAAAATGAGGTAACAAGCCATGAGCCACATGGCAAAGCATAGATAAGAAATATGGGTTAATTTAAATGTAAGAGTTAGCTAGTAACAAGCCTGAGCTATTGGCTGAGCATTTATAATTCATATTAAGCTTCTGTGTTGGTTATTTGGGACTGGTGACTGGGATTGGGGAAAAAAATCCATCTATAGGATGGTTTCTCCTAAAGGTAATAGAGAGTTTCTGATTGCCACTTGTAATTCCCACAAACTTGGTGACTTAAAAATCTCATGAATGTGTTGTCTTAAGGTTCTGGGAAGAAGCCTGGAATGGGTCTCACTGGATGAATTAAGGTGTCCACATGGCTGAGTTCTTTCTGGGAGCTATAAAAAAAAAAAAGTGATTCTGTTGCCTTAGAATTTTCACCATCGACTCTTGAAATCTCCTGTTTGTGAGACAAGCAGCTTCCGCCCTGAGGAAATGAGTTGGTTAGTGATACACCTGGGTCCCTCCCCACTCTTACGGAAGTAGAGATTCTCTCTCCCCCTTTAGCCAACTTCCACGCTCAGCTATACACTCCCAAAGACATTGGCTATCTTTTAAGTGTGTTTTGAGTCTTTTCAAGGAAGCTCGCCGTCCTACAGGTAGCTGCTCTATTGGCGCCTTGATAGGAGAAAATAGCTCAGAAATACTGTTCCCTCACCGCAGCCCCTCCACCTTCAAAACCGGAGCCCCACCCGTGTGCCCTCTGCTTCTGTCCTTATATCCCTTTAACCCCATTGCCCTGCCTCCCCGTCACCCGTGAGAACACTCCACTGGGGATTTCACTGGACACGCCAGCATCATTCTACCTCAAGCCCATTGATTAATGAGTTAATTAATGAGATTAATTAATTAATCTACCTCCAGCTTTACCCTGCCCCCTTCCTGTATAACACAAGATACTCAGAGTGACAGCAAGTAGCATGCACAAATCTTGGAGAGCCATCATTTTGTTTACCACGGTGAGCCACGGATTGGTTTCCAGGGAGACGTGTTTTAGCAGAATTTTTGTAAAATAGTCACTTCATGAGTCATTTAAGAAAGTTGAGCTTTTCAATAGCTCTCACTTGTAGAGCAAACAGTTTATAGCTATTAAATGTGTGATGTCTAATAACTTCCTTTTTTTTTTCCTCCTCGGGGCTTTTACCACAGCAGAGGTCTCTGGTACATGTGATTTGATCATTCCCTCTAAGCACCAAGCAGGGACACAAAGGGCTACTGGGGCTGCCCCTTTATAGATGAAATAACCGGAGAAAATTGGCTCTCCCACCTAGGGCTCTGAGATGGGGCCTTGTCTTGGGGATCTTTTATTATCCTCACGCCCCCACAATGTGTGTATTTGAGACAAGATTTCATATAGTCTAGGCTAACTCAAGTTTATAAGGTAGCCAAGACTGGATTTGAACTCCTGAATCTACCTTCCAGGTGCTGTAATTACAAGAGCACACCTCCACACTCCACTTACCAGCATTCCTTTGCGACGTCAGGGGCCAGGCCTTCTGGGAGACTCAAGTCAGCATCAGCATATCTTTGGTGTAACTTTCACCTATAACTTGACATCCAATAACCACATGTTGAATTACTGATGTTTTCCTTTTGTGACAGAGATAATGATTTTTCAAGTCAGGGAACCTGGGAGTCCCTTCCTTCCCTCTTCTCCTCTGTCGGCATATCCTGTCAGCCATACCCTTAGATCTTCACTCACAGTGAGTGCTTCCCCTTTGCAGCACTCTGTCTGCCCCATCCCAAGTGGTCTTCATCTCCCACCTGCACAGCTGAAGTGGCCTCCCTGATGACTTCCCTAAGAGGAGAGTCAGTGGGGGACACAGCAAAGGACTTAAACCTTTAAACCAGCTGTGATGGGCCCTTGGTCAAAGTTTCCCTTTGGATTTCTGTCCGACGGAGCAGAAAACAACGTTAAGCCTAATTGTGCCGGGAGGGTTCTTTGTGCAGGGGCCCATGCCGTGCCCCTGCCTCAGCTCCCTCTGCTCCAGTTGTACCTGCTCTACCCACTGACCACACTCTCCCCAGCACAGGCCTCTACAGTGCTGTCTTTCTGTCCTTCTCCATTCTTGCAGTAACTGTGCCAGATCTAGCTCCAATGTCACCTTTCGGAGAGGTTCCTCATAGTCCACTGTGACCTTTGTTCGGTAAGTGCATTGTCTGTTCGCAGTTTTCCTTTGCCTTCTTGCCTAGATCTAGGACGTGCATTTTGTTGATACTAAGCACATAAGGCTACCAGCGTCTGCCATATAGATTGCCTGAGTTGAGATGAGTCCAAAGGGGAAGCCACACACCACATTTTGAAGACTTAACGCATCATCAATAATTTCTAAACACTGACCAAACGCTAAAATGATGGTATCTGGATATACTGAATTAAATCAAAACATTATCAACAATTAATGTGCATCCACGGTTTTCACATGGATACTAGAAAAATTCAATTTCTACATGTACATGTTTTGTACCTCATGGGAGGGACTAGGCCAGGGCCTCTTAGATTTTTTCCATTTGTGATCACTGCTCCTTTTTGCCTCGGGTTTCTTTGTTTCTGAGACAAGGTTTCTTGTAACACAGGCTGGCCTCAAACTTGCTATTCAGACCCTGCCAACCACTGGATTGCAGGATTGTTACAAGAATACTGGGGTTCAAACTCCAGGGTTCACGCATGCTAGACAAACACTACCAGCTGGGCTGTATCCAGCCCTTTTCCCCTAAGAAATAATCTCTGGGCATATAAGTGTATAAAGTAGGCCTACAAATCAAACATTTAATGATAATAAATCATAAAAGGATTTATTTTGAAATAATTTTTAATCTACATATAATTTTATCATATATATATATATAAAGGCCTCTAACAAATATGCATTCTAATGAGATGATGTACTTGTTTAATTTCTGCACAAAGAACTAAATCTTGGCTGAATATTTGATACCATAGGACATTTTCCAGGATTGATATTTTAATTTTATAATCATCAATGCTGAGAATGCCACTTTGTATAAATATGTAGCACAAATGTCAGAAGTCGTTAAAAAGTCTATCCTAATCCCAACCCAAAATTCATGTAATAATTTTTAGGAAATTGAATTCAGCAACTTGATCAGTATTTAAAAAAAATTTCAACATAACATAATTGAAGATATTTTTGTTTGACACAGGCTGAGGAATGATGGCAGGGAAATATTGAGTCTTCCCCCCCCCCCCCCCGCCCCCATAATTAAAAGTAGTTTGTACAGTAAAAACACCACAGTTCATAACATACCAACAAAAGTCTATCCTACTGCGAACCCAAAATTCATGTTAAAGGGTGGTGTGTGCCTGACAGCATACTCAGAGCAGAGTGTGCGTGCTGCAGATTCAAAAGCAAGGCTGCAGTGATGGGACATGGTGTGACACAGGAGACTGCTGTCTGAAACACCCCAGGCTCACTGTGTGCTTAATTTTGAATTTTTAGCCATTACATATTTAGAAACCTTTTACTGTTGCCAACAGTTTCACAACCATCACACATTCAGTTTGGGCCAAACCCACAGCCTAGGAAACTGAGGTCTAGACTGCTCGCTAAGGAAGTTAAGAACTGCCTTCATCTTAGCCCATGACCGTGTCCCTAGTACCTACCTCTCACTAAACATTTGTTGAATAATTTGGGTTTTATGAAAACAGAGAAGGCTGAGCCAGACATCCCATACACACTGTTGTTGTTTGCTCTTGCTCTTTTGGGAGGCCTGTCATGCAGCTCCCCAAAATGTCACTCACGGAGGCTTATTCCTAATTATAAATGCCCGGCCTTAGTTTGGCTTGTTTCTAGCCAGCTTTTCTTAAATTATCCCATCTACCTTTTGCCTCTGGGTTTTTATCTTTCTCTATTCCTATTTACCTTTCTTTACTTCTTACTTCATGGCTTGCTGTGTGGCTAGGTGGCTGGTCCCTAGCCTCTTCCTCTCCTTGTTCTCTTGCTCTTTCTTCTTTTTCTCTCAGATTTCTCCTCCCATTTATTCTCTCTACCTGCCAGCCCCACCTATCCTTTCTCCTGCCTTGCTATTGGCCATTCAGTGCTTTATTAGACCAATCAGGTGTTTTAGACAAAGTAACACAGCTTCACAGAGTTAACAAATGCAACATAAAAGAATGCAACATATCTTTGCATCATGAAACAAAAGTTCCACAGCCTAAACAAATGTAACACATCTCAATATTTCACAACACGCTGTGAACTCAAGGAAGGCAGAAACCTAAAAGAATGGGTTTCTTTTTCTCCAATTATACTTGAAACAGACTCTCTGTAGCTGCCTGTGTGGGCACTCCCCTGTAGTCACTTAGAAGGAGAGGGATGATGGCCACAGGAACAAAGCAGGCTCAGCTGTTTCTGTTCAGTTCCCACAGGAAGCGCCTAGACTCGTTTATTTTAACGTGCTTATGCAGACAGAGAGTGTCACAGGGGGACTTTCTCAGATTATTCGACAAGTCAAGTGTGAGCACAGGCTTGAACTGTGGACATCTTGTTGCCGTTTTCTGAGCCAGGACACGGCTGACTGGAGCCTTTCTACACTTCCCTCTCCTCCACATTTACACGCCCCCCACACCTCCACCCCACACCCCCCGGTTTCTTCACGCCTCTAATGGCAGTTATGTCTGGTCCTAGTAGAATTACCCACGTGGGACCATCTCCTGGGGGCCAGAGAATGTGGAAGGGTGGATAGGAGAGAGGAAGGTTGAGAGACAAGTGGACTGATGGGTGAATGATGGATGGATGATGAGAGGATGGATGGGAGGGAGAGAGAAGATGAGAGACGAGTGAATGGGTGGACTGACGCATAAATGGATGGAAGGGAGGGCAGATAGATGATGGATGGATGGATGAAAGATGAATGGATGGGTAAGTGGATAGAACGGGTGAGTAGATGTGGATGTTGGGAAGAGTGGGAGAGAGGAAGGATGGCTGCTAGGATGACTGCATGGGCTGAGGGAGATAATGGAAGGATTTTTTTTTTTTTCTGATTTCTTGTCCCAAACAGAAACCCGAACAGCAGAGTCCTTGGCAATGAGTCCAGCCTCCATACCAAAGAAACCCAGGCTGGAAAAGCTGGCTGCTTCGCCCCCAGCCACGGGCAGGTGCAGGCACAGCCGCAAACTGAGTGTCTGGGCCCCGTTGGGGGCTCCCCACCACATCCCCCCCCATTGCCGCGCCTGACGGTGCCAGGGTGGGGGGAGCGCCCCGCCCCCACCTCCGGAGGTGGCGTCCCACGCGGCCGCAACAAGCTGCCGTTGTCCCGCGGGCCGTGGGCCCCGCACACTGGGGCTTTGTCCGGCCCCCTGCCACGACCCACGGGGGAGGGGGACCCCACATGACCGAGGGGGTAGGAGGAGCCTGCGGCGGCGGCGGCGGCGGCGGCGGCTCCATCACTTTCCTCCGGGGCCGGGGGTCGGCGGGCGGTGGCAGCCGCAGCTGGACAGGGCTGGGCAGGGCCACGAACGCAGGGCCCCTAGTTCCCCGTCAGGCTGCAGGCTCTGGGCCTGGGCCAGCCGGGCAGCTGTAAACCCAGCGCTTTCCAGGCGCCGAGCTGGGGGTGCGCCCGGCCACCCGGCCTCTGGATCATGGGGAATGGCATGACCAAGGTAGGGGGAACCCCCGCCACGCCTGACTGTCCCCGCCCAGCGGCCGGGCCCTGGACAGGTCGCTGACCTTCTGCTCCCGCTCCGAGATGTATGCCACATCTCTGTCACGCTGCCCTCGGAGACTGCATCTGCCTTTCTCTGTCTCTGCCTGTGCTTGTCTGTCCTCTGCCGTGACTCTTGACTCTTGCTGTGCCTTTCGCTGGCGTCTCCCGGGAGCGCCTTTTTCTCTCTGCCTCCCTGTGTCTGTGAGGGTCTGAGATTCCTGGACTCTGGTGTCTCTCTCTATCCTTCCAGCTCTGCTCTGCATGGCCTTCCACCTGGGCCTGCCTCAGTCCCCTCCATTCGGGGCCCACTCGGCGCCCCTTCCTGATCTCTACCTGGGACTTTCTACCCATCCCATCCCTCCTCTTCCTCCTATCCCCAGGCTGAGGTCCCTGGCCTCTCCTGTGGTTAATTTGATTGCCTGTTCTTGCATCCTTGCCAGAGCCCCAGACCCCTCACGCAGCACCCAGACCTGTCAGGGAGATGGCTTCCTGAGGTCCCATCACCAATAGAGAAGAGCTGCGGGCCCCAGCTACCATGGGTGGGAAGGGGTGCAGCCTGCCCCCTGACCCCTGCTGTCCTTCCTCCAGGTACTTCCTGGACTCTACCTTGGAAACTTCATTGGTGAGCACTTTCCACTCTGTCCCAAGGCCATGGCACACTGCCTGTCCCAGGCCTGTGTCCACTATTCACACTCAGGCCCACACAACTTAGACGCTCTCAAGAATGGGGTGTGGGGGAGGCAAGGACGCCAGGCTGGGAGGAGAAAGGACTCGGAGCTGGAGGTTAGGGGGTTCAAGGGCAGGCAGTCCCCAGGCTGGGAGGATCACTGATGCAGGCTCCCAATTCAGCCTTCCCCCAAGGCCCGCACAAAGGGCTCAGGATCTGAGCCTTGCCCACTTCCTCAGCCTAAGGCCCACCGACCCCCAAGGGCTCTTCCGTAAGGTTTTTGTTAAGGTCTGCCTGGGGGTATGGCTTCCCTCAGGGGGAAGCTGGGGATTCTTCTCCCACAGCCTCCTCTGAAGAGGAACTGGACCGGATCCTGTAAGCAGAGTCCTGAGTGGAACCACCAGGCAGCCTCAAGCCAGGGGGTGGCAAGCCTGCAGATTTCTGCCTTTTTCTTTCCTCTATCCCTTCCACAACTTTCCATGGGGGAGCGGCAGTGCCCTCCCCCATCCCTGCCTTCACAGGCCCCCGGGCTGGTGGTAGGGAGCCAGATCTGAACATAGACAGACCTTTGACTTTGTGGTCAAGAAGATGCTGAGACTGGCTGGCTCAAGGCCTGGGGACCCAAGGTGGAAAAGTCACAGAGAAGACTCAGGTGACCCACCCCACAGCCCTGGCTCCTTCCTCCCTAGGAGCCTCCTCAGCAGCTCCTACCCCATTGATTTCTGAGAGGATTCAGCTTAGTCGTGTGTTAGTTCCACAAGGACAAGAGCCATGAAGTTGACCCCAGACTCAGTGCCCAGCCAAAGCTGGCACATAGCGGGCGTATGGGGAATATTTGTTGAATGAGGAAATAGGTGTGTGGCTATAAGAAGGACTATTTGTTATTTACCCTGGTTATAAAAGGTGCATGCCGGTACATCTCACTCCTCAGAGGTGACCACTGATGTCCTAAGGGGTGTAGTCCTGGGTATTTTGTCATATATTGTAGATACATATGTAATATTTAAAACAAATGGAACCTCATTCTGCATGCTGTTCAGGAAGTGATGTGTGTCCCACTTAAAATATATATTGGGGACATCCTCATCTATCAGCTCATAGGGATCATTTTAATTGTTGCACAGGAGTCCAAAGTACAGTTGTATTATTTTTTGTTCTGTCTCTTTTGGGTGGACATTAGATTGTTCCAAACAATTAGCTGCTTCTGCAATAAATAGCGCTGTGGAGAACTTCATCTCCATGTGCAGCTTTCCATGTCAACCGCTCTGTCCACAGATTCCTAGAAGTAGAATTGCTGAGTCCAAGGATGAGCTAGGGAGATAGGTGTCTGGGATGGGAAGAACAGCACCGGCCTGTCTTTGATGGGTGCCCCCAAGGCGGGGAAGGAACGGGCAAGCCAGCAGAGGGTGGGCCAAGCTGGAAGGGAGAGGTGAGGAGGCAAGCTGGGCATTGGCTTTCTCTGCATTTGGTCATTAGGAATAAATTAGTCACACTGCCAATTTAGCTCAAGTGTCCTGTTTCTTTCAGATGCCAAAGACCCGGATCAGTTGGGCCGGAATAAGATTACACATATCATCTCTATCCATGAATCACCCCAACCTCTACTGCAGGTACTCCAAGCTCTCCATTCCAGGCTGAGAGGTAGGGAGGGAGAGCTGTAGGTCCAGGACTGCTCCCCACCCCATCCCTACTTTCTGGTACTGGAAATGGAGCCCAGGGGATCCAACATGCTAAGCAAATGCTCTGTTCTTGAGCCACAGTCCTTGGGCTGCCATCTTGCTCCCAGCTGACTCATCCAACCTCAATGGACTATTCTATCATCCCCGTTTGGCGACTGAGGCCACAGAGGTAAATGAACTCATGTAAGGTCGTATAGTGAAGAAGCTGGCCAACTAGGATTTGAACATAGGCCATCTGACCCTAGAGATCTCATATCAATCCTTAATATTAAGACCTTAATGCGGGTCTCATATTAATCCTTTTTGCACCTACCTGGGCATCCTTCCAATTGCCAAGTGTCTGGATCATTCCAAACAGAAGATCTCGGGTTCTGTGTCTTGCTGTGCAATCTTGGGCCATGACGTCAGCTCCTTGGGGCCTTTGATCCCAACTGCCCCAGAGGGCTGTTGTGAGGGTGCAGAGGGTCTGCCAGATGTAGAAGACATTTCTGCGTGCTGTAAGACACAGTCTCATTGGATGATCAGTTTTGCTCTCATGGAATCCTAAGGAAGAGATGAGGGAGGGTGTTAGGACCCAAAGGGAGAAAGTAAGAAACTCAGACAACTGGTGCTGGAATCAGGAGACCATTTATTCTCTTAGTGACCTTGTGCACAAGATAAGCTGAGCCCCAGTCACCCGTCTATTAAATGGAAATGTTACAATAGTACTACTTCACTGGGTTTCTTTGAGCCACATATAGATGCTCAACAAAGTATAACTGAAAAAAAAGATAACTTTTTTAATACTCTTATCCCAGGCTAGGGAGATGGCTTGGTGTCTTAGAGGACTTTCTGCAGATTCCCAGCACCCATGTAAAAGCCAGGCATGCCCACATGTGCCTATAACTCTGGCACTGGAAGAAGAGGGGGTGAAGATAGGGAAATCTCTGGGAGCAGCTGGCTGCCAGCCCAGCTGAAAAACATCTCCAGCTTCTGTGAGCGAACCTGTCTCCGTGGGGACGTGAGGATAAGGTAGAGGGTGACAGAGCAAAACACCTGACCTCGGCATGCATACACACAAATGTATATAGTCACCCCTATACATACATATGTGTATTCATAGGCACACATGCACACGCATGTGCACATGCGCGCACACACACACACACACACACACACACACTCCCACAAAAGAGCCCCTTGTCTAGAGTCTGTGTCTACTACTATTACAGAGAAGGAATGGTAGATTGAAAAGGCTCTGGAAATATCAGATTTAAAAAAAAAAAAAACAAAAAAACAGGCTTAAAAGCATTTGTTCTTGTAAAAGACCCAGGCTTGGTTGCCAGCACCCACATGGCAGCTCACACTGTAAACTTCAGTTCCAGAGAGATCTGATGGGCACTGGGCACATAAATGGCACACACACATACATGCAAGCAGAACACTCGTACACATAAATAAATCTTTTAAGTTAAAAAAAAAATGACAGAATCCACCACACACTTGCTATGATGACCTTGGGCAGGGTCTTTCACCCTCTCTGGGCCTTGGACTTGTTTGTTTTTGTTTGGTCTCCTATCAAATTTAATGGTCTCCAAGGGCAGCTGACGATGATCTGTGACTTTCATTGTCTATGAAGCAATTTCCAGGCTAGTGCAATCTGATTTTGCATTCTAGGGCAGCCTCGTTCTAGAGCACTGGAGTATGTAGTCTGAACAGATTGCATAGGCAGGCTTTCCAAGTTATTAATGTGTTTATTAAAGAAATGAGTGCTTAGGAAAAGAGCCCTGCCCCGACACCTCCCCAGCAGCCGTCCTTCCCAGCAGGGAATTCAGCAGGCAGGGTTGGATGCTCCCAGGCAAACCCACAGCCAAACACACTGCAAAGGGAAACTGCAGATCTTGCAAACACCGTGGGATTCCATGACCTTGGAAGTGTTAGAAAGAGATGGGACACATTTCCATGGACACAAGGGGACAGGTCCTGTGTCTTTGAAGAGTCACAGTCAGCAGCAGACCAGGCACCTGAAAAGGGCTGTGCGAAGTCACGAAGTATTGAGGGAAATCTTTGAGAAATGGCAGTGAAGGGTTTGGAACATGGACAGAAATATCCCTAATGACCTTGTGTGGAGTTTCAGCAGGAAGCAAAGCCTGTCAGACCAGTTCATGAAGCTGTTGTTGATGTTGTTGTCTGCTGCTGCTGGTGGTGGTGGTGGTGGTGGTGGTGGTGGTGGTGGTGGTGGTGGTGTGTATGTGTGTGTTGTTTGTTTGTTTGTTTGTTTGTTTGTCTTTTGAGACAGGACTTACTGTGACAGCCCAGGCTGGCCTCAGCCTTTGAGTGCTAGGATTGCGAGTGTGTGGTCACTATGCCTGACTGTTCTTTTCATGGTTCATACTCGTCAAGGCAAATGAGCTCTGTCCTTTTCACTGCATAACTTTGCAATCCCTGCCTGGAGGAGAGTCCTTGAAGAAACACCTTCCCAGCTTCCAAGTCCTCATGTCCAGGTCACCTGTGGGTGAGGACACCATCTTCATAGACGGAGCTGGCAGGCCCATACAAATAGTACCTGCCCTTTGTGGGCAGGAAAACAATGGTGGCCTAGAGAGGGGCAGGAAGGGGCCAGGGTCACACTGGCCTTGGCAGTTCAGGCTGGGGGAGAGGTTCAGGCAAGGCCTCACCATCTGAGCATGTGTTTCATCCCTGCAGGGTATCACGTACCTTCGAATCTCAGTAGCTGATACTCCTGAGGTACACATGTAAGTTCCCCTGAATGGGCCCAGAGCTGACAGAGAGCTGTCTCTGGGGTGAGGGTGAGGGCATAGAGTATTCAGGCCAGAAAGCTGTCACAGGGCACCCAGAGCCCTTGCAGCATGACCCTACTAAGCTCTCTCCAGGCCTCAGCCTCCTCCCCTGTGATGCGAAGAAAGCGTCCTGTCTCTTGGGACAAGGAACACAGCAGATGTGAGGGTCAGACTTGACCTGCATCTTGGCTTGCAGTTAAGACACCTGGTTCACAGCCAGCCTTTTCCATTTACTGCTGTGTGACCTTGGCAAAATCTCTTGTTCTCTCTGAGCTTCAGCTCCATAACGGCAGGATGTGATGAGTCCATGTTTGCAAAGATGAGGCGACCTGAGTTGAGGATGTGGGACTGGACCTGGTAATTGCAAGGACTCTGGAAAACGAGGGTTTTAATTTGGTTTACTAGCACTGATATCTCAGGCTTGGGATGGACTCAGGCTGAAGCCTGTCCCTTTGGGGCTCTTCTCCCAGTCCACTGCTAACTATTGTTCCAGATCCTCCAGTTGCAGACCCTAGAGAAATGGCACCTAGCGCTCCCCACAGCTCTGTCCTTGAAAGGCCAGAATACAGCCATAGTGGAAGCTTGTTCCTCATACTTAGTCAGCCGGTGGGGCCAGCCTCTCTTCCTGCCTGCTCTGCTGCCTCCTTCCTGAGCAGTGTCCTGATTCACGGTCCACGCTGACTGCACTGAAAACTTAGGGTTCTCTGTCCCTTGCTGTCTGTACGTGAGGAGGAGGAGGAGGAGGAAGCTCCTGAGAGACCTGCCCCCACCCCAGCACTCCCTGTCCTGTTGCTTTCTTCTCTAGCAAAAAGCACTTCAAAGAATGTGTCAACTTTATCCACGGTTGCCGCCTCAGCGGGGGTAACTGCCTTGTACACTGGTGAGTCCTGAAGGGCTTCCTCCCCACGTGCATGCCTACCCTGTGGGGCAAGTTCCCTCTAGACTGTCAGGACCGTGACAGTCTATCACTCATCGGGACAGACCACTCAGAGGTTCATCACTCCTGGGCTGTAGCCCAGCAGTTGTGTTTTTCTGAGACTCAGTTTCCTCATCTGTAAAGTGAGGATGAATGCCATGCTGACAGGGCCCTTGAGGGAGCTGGGTGGGGTCACTTAGGGAATCCATGC
Organism: Peromyscus nudipes; assembly: GCA_902168325.1. Taxonomy (NCBI): domain Eukaryota; kingdom Metazoa; phylum Chordata; class Mammalia; order Rodentia; family Cricetidae; genus Peromyscus; species Peromyscus nudipes. The sequence goes on along the minus strand of CABHPH010138698.1, from coordinate 23,682 downwards.
ATTCTAGCCCCTCGCCTCTTCCCTGTGAGGCAGGACTGCATGGTTAGGAATCTTCTCCAGTGTCCCTGACCCAAAGGGTGCCGTTCTTCCCATGGCATCTCACCAAGGGTTCTGGCTGGGGCCGAGGGACTAGCTCTCTTAAGACCTAGCTCTCCAGCTGATGGTGGTGGCGCACGCCTTTAATCCCAGCACCTGGAAGGCAGAGACAGGTAGATCTCTGTAAGTTTGAGACCAGCCTGGTCTACAGAGTGAGTTCCATGACATCCAGGGCTACACAGAGAAACCCTGTCTCAGGAAAAATGAAAAAAGAAAAGAAAGGGAGAAAGGAAAAAAAGAAAAGAAAAAAGGACCTAGCTCTCCCCATAGTCAGCTAACCTAACCTCTCCATCTTCAAATCCACAGCCCACCTTCTACCTCATGAGTGTTGTATACACTACTTAGAATACTTTGTTTTGTTTTATCTCGTGGGCAATTGAGCTCAGCCTCGTACTCCACAATTCACCCATTGCCCTCGCCCCACAGCATTCTTGTCTAGCCCTATCTTTCAAGACTCGGCTTGATGTCGCTTCCTAGGGAGCCTCCTCCCTACACCTCTCCTACCCCCACTCTAGAAACCTCTATTTGTGTGGCTCTTCAAGCCCCAGACTCATCTGGTCTTCAAGTATCTGAAATTGCCGCTTTGGTTAGTGGCTGTTTCTCCAAACTATAGTGTGAGCTCCAGGGCAGCAGAGACCATGAGTTTTATTCCTTACCATATCCCAGTGCCTGAACAAAAACATGCTGGGGGCGGGGTGGGGGGTTGTTGAATGAATGAATGTTTCAGCAAATCCCTTGGAGTAGGGGACAGAGTACTGGTCTGAGGGAAGGGAAATGTCACAAGCCAAATCTTAGAGCTAGGTAGGCAATTCCAGGCAGGCTCCCCATGGTTGGAACTCAAGGGGCAAGCATGGGGAGGCCCCAATGAGGCAAGGGCCCTGGCAGGGAGGGCAAATGGAAGGAAGAGAGACTTTCCTGAAGCCTGGGGCTGTCCGGGATCCAGCTTTGCAGGTATATCTCGAAGTACCACCATTGTGATTGCCTATGTGATGACGGTGACTGGACTAGGCTGGCGGGAAGTCCTTGAAGCCATCAAGGCCACCAGGCCCATCGCCAACCCAAACCCAGGCTTTAGGCAGCAGCTTGAGGAGTTTGGCTGGGGAAACTCCCAGAAGGTAGGGGCTGTGCAGGGCTGGGGTTGTGCAAGGCCTGGGAAGCATCCTTGATCCTAGCACCCATTGGAGGGGATCCACCCTATGCCTCCCCACCCCACTTTCACTCTCAAACTCACAATCCTCCTGCCTCAGACTCCCAAACACTGGAATTGCACCACAGGTCACCACACCCGGCCTGGCTTTTCAGGTTTGGTTTTGTTTGTCTTTTTAACTGAGAGTTCAGATGTTTATAGACCAGACTGTGGCCAACACAGGTGTCCCCAATACGAGGCAGTCCAGAGTTCGTCCACTTGGAGTCTGGGTCCTATTCCACCCAGGGTCTTTCTGAGGCCAAAGGAGTCCTTCTCTTAGCACTTCTGGGAGGAATATCAGCTTGAGGCCACACAGCCAACTAGGAGTGGGAGAGAGAGAAAGGAACGGGGTAGCTGGAAGGTTCTCTGAAGGTGGCATAAGGGACTCCAGGACTGCCCCCAGGCCAGGAGCAGACAAGGAAGAAACCCCGGATGTGTGGTGTCTTTGAGTTCACAAAAGGGGGCAGAGAGACTCAAGGGAGGTGGTTTAATGCGGTTTGCAGTGGCCAAGTCTGGAAGATGGAGTGTCAAGGGTAAGTGGGGTTTAGGTGAGGCGGGCGCCCCCCCCCCCCGACCCCCGCGCGCGTGAGTGTTGGAAAGTCTTAGAATGAAGACAGAAGGAGACTTAGAAGAGCCAGGTGTGGGGAGGGGACGAGGGTGAAGGTGGCAAAGTGGTGGCGGCTAGACCTGTGCTCCGCTCCCCCTCCCCGCCCCAGCTTCGCCGGCAGCTGGAGGAGCGCTTCGGGGAGAGCCCGTTCCACGACGAGGAGGATTTGCGCACGCTGCTGCCTCTCTGCAGGCGCTGTCGCCAGGGTTCGGCGACCTCCGGCGCGTCGTCCACAGCGTCCTCGGCGGCTTCCGAGGGGCCCCTGCAGCGCCTGGTACCGCGATCGCCGCGGGACGCCCACCGGCCGCTGCCGCTGCTGGCGCGGGTCAAGCAGACTTTCTCCTGCCTCCCGCGGTGCCTGTCGCGCAAGGGCGGCAAGTGAGCGCCGTGCCCGCCGCTCCGCCCGTCCTCACGCCACAGCCCTTCGCGGGTGGCCGGGGCTTCCCGCGCCCGCGATGCACCCAGAGCCCGTGGGAACCTCGCCCATGCCCAGTACCCACCACGCTTGTCTGAGTCGGTCCTCAGCGTCCCCTCTGGGTCTCCGGTCCGCCGGCCTGCTTCAAGCCACCTGGTGCCTTAGTCCTTGGGCCCGGGGGAGGGGTCCTGGACCTCCAACCCGACAGTGGGGGAGAAGAAGGGAGGGTCGGGTGGGGCGGACCGGCCTGGAGGAGATTAAAGAGACGCAGATGCTGCCTGGCCAGGTGCCTCTGGTCATTCCGCAGAGCCTGGGTTCTGCGTCCTGCAGGAGGCAGGGCGGAAGCAGCTTCCAGGGACCCGGGAGAGCGCCATTCTCCATCAGTCTGCAGAGCTGAATTCCAAGACCATGCCCCTCTGTGACACACACACACCCAACCCCCATCTCTCCCTGAGCCCTGAACTTCTGACACCGCCCCAGCCCCTTTTCTTTGGGCCCATCACCTCTCCGAGGCCCCTTCCTCTTATCCAGCCCTCCACCCCCGACACAAATAACTGGCCAGTGTGCTCCAGTTGGTGGTGTTGCCTTCACAGTTATCTTTTACTGTCTGAGATGGCTTTATACTCAGGGAGAACACCCAGGCTCAGAGAGGTCAGGCAGCTGGCCCAAGCACACACAGCTAGAGCAGGTCATTCCCAGTTGTGACAGTAGGGAGGAAGTAACTCCTGGTGTGGAGGTTCCTGAAGGGGAAGACCCAGCACCGACTGGGGTGCGGGGTGGGGGGGTGGAGCAGGACATCCAATAAAGCAGTAAGTAACCCTGTGGATGGGCAGAGGAAGGGGTGTCACAGGAGCTGAGTACCAGAGGGAGCTGAAGTCGTTAGCACTCAGCAGACTCTCGTGGCTTCATGGCTGATGGGGAGGCACAGCCCCCAGCACTAAGCTGAAGGAATGGTGAACGACCAACACCAACCCCCAATTCCTCATCCACTCGAAGTGTTCGTTGAGCATACAGAGTGCCAGGTACTGTGCTGGGCTCCGGGGCTACAGCAGTGAGCAAACCCTTGGCTGAACATGGCTGACTTTCTAGTGGAAGATACCATAAGAAGGGGTAAGGGAGTGGACCATCGTGCCATCTGACCGGACGGGGGAGGGGCAACTGGCAATCTCAAATTGAAGGAGCAGTTACATGAAAAGGCCTTGAGTTAGGACGGTGTGAAGAGGAAGGTGGCTGGGCTCCCTGGGGGACAGGGAGTCTGCATCCTCCTAATTGGCCGGTGGCACCACAGTCCACCTGTTTTCTAGCCCTTCTGTCCCAGTGCCGTTCCCTCTTAAAAACAAAAAGGTGGTCCCACTCCACAGACAAAACCAAGCCCTTTGGTATAGTGCTCCAGACCCTTCCAGAGGCTCCTTGACCGGAGTATCACCTCTCCACATTGCCTCAACAAGTGCAGGACTCTCAACTGTCCTAAACACTGCAGTTCAGCTGACCCTCATTCTACCCTCCCTAACAGGTACCCCATTTATCAGAGGGGGAAAATGGAGGCTGGTGCCCCAGGTCATGAGCAAGAGATGGTGCTAGGATGTGAACTTGGGCAGCCTGGCTGCAGACCCTACCCTCTTCATTATTTACCCTTTGTAATCTAGAAATGTGAAGGGCTCCTCTGGCACATAGGAGGCTGCTTGGATGGACAGGACACCTCAAGTTGGCTTCTAAAACTCCAGCTTCGGTTGGAGTATAGTTGGGAAAACCATCCCACCTACACTAAACACCCGCAGACTTTTTTCCCTAAACAATCTAACAGCCTCCTAGCATTTGCTTCGGATTAAGCATTCTAAGTATTTAGAGACAGTTAAAGTATATAGGTGTAAATAGTCTACCACTTGGTTTAAGGGATTTGCCATGCATTTTGGCATCCAGTGGGGGTCCTGGAACCAACCTCTCACCAATATAAAAGGACAACTAATTATTACTCATGTTAATCACATGAAATGTTTTGTGCCCCTCTAGAGCTCACAGGTCTGAGTCTGAAGTGGATTGTGGCTTCCTAAGTATCATGGGACAGCTGCTGGATGTGGGACAGAGAGAAGGAGAACAGCCTCCCACAGGTGCTTGTGAAGGGGAGATTTCGCTCCCCACCTCTGTCCATGCTGGACTAGCCACTGCACTAGGAATTATTTTTTTCTTTCAAAGCCTCAGTTCCACCACATATGCAAGGGTTGGGGCAGCCTGAACTACTCAACGTCTTTCATATTGCAAATATTTCTTGATAATAAAAAAAGTTCTAGAACCAGGTGTGGTGGTGCATATCTACAATCCAACACTCAGGAGGCAGAGGCAGAAGGATTTTTATTCAAAAACCAGCCTGGGTTAAATCGTAAGACTCTGTTTCAACCTCCTCCCTTCCAAAAGATACCAACCCCCTCAAAAAATGTATCAATGTGAAAATGTTCCCATACAATTTCAGTGGATGTTGGATCCCACCAGGAACCTGTAAATTCTAGATGTAGTTCTCAGGAGGTGGCAGGAGGGCACAGACACAGAGCTTTGGATCCTAGCTATTCCTGGCGGTGCCACAGATCTTTCTGACCTAAGTATACGCTATTAAAGGCCCCGATGCAGCCAGGCCAGCAGAAGAACGAGCAGCCACTTGGTAGGCAATTCCAAAACGTGAGGGGACAAGTGCAATCCACGGAGTGCCTGCATGGGAATAAGAGTGGGAAGCTGGCTAGCATCCTTCCCAGTGAGGAGAGGGTCGTAACCTGTCCTTCCCAGTGAGGAGAGGGTCGTAACCTGCCCTTCCCAGTGAGGAGAGGGTC